>JAHZNE010001899.1:0-22921 GCA_027744055.1 Callyntrura sp. NNG-2020
ATGGATGAACGGATATTATATAAGCTCCTCTCCCTCTCAACACTGCTGCTACTACGGCTGCTGCTGCTGTATTTTTCCCCTGTATTTAGAGCTATTTATTATCACTGTAATATATACTTAACAGTGTCTTGAATTCCTCCGGTGTGTTCTCCTTTTTTCGGTACACTCATTCGCTCCTTCCCTCTTGCTATTATTAATAATAGCTAAAATGTAACCAACTTAAATCGATCATTCTCCATTTATTTTTTTCTTCTCTCCCTCTCGCCCTTCTTCTACATCTTCTCCTTTTCACCTTTTAAGTATTTTTGTTGAATCTGGAGAAGGTACAAGGGGAATGTGTACGATTAAGTACAACTGTTGTTTTCCACTTTTTTCCTATTTCCCCGCGTAGTATTTACGGACAAGACATTTTACAAACAGAGAATAGACATGCATATAAATACTTTCGGGTAAGTAAGCTCTCTCTCTCTCTTGCTCTACCCGCTCGACTGTTTCATTATTACTGCTGCTAGTCCTACTTTACTGTTAAACGAGCAGATGAAACGAAGAAAAAATTGTCTGTCTTTACAGATCCCACTACTATACTACTACCACCACCACTGCTGTTACCACTACGTCTTGTTTTTCTCAAATAGTCACCACTTTTGCTTGATATATTACGGTTATTATCTCAAAGTACTGGAAACGCTCTTCGTGTGTGTATGTGTGTGTGTGCTGCCTACACAGGAAAAAACTTTGCGTATTCCTTCTTATCCGACGTCTTTCTTCTCTTGGAGAAAACTAGGCTTGAACCAAAGCACAGTGTAGATTTATGGTCTCAGAGTTTCTGAGTGAATGTAGTAGTTTTTTTCTCCCTTGTACAAGTTTTTCTAGTTCTGTTGGCTATCTTGTTGAAAAAATTATACCTTCGTACCTTCCTGATGATGATGCCAAGGTAAGCAGTAGGCAAGTATTTGGAAAGCAGTCGGAACTCTCTGGGGAATACAATAATAATATTGTCTAAAATAATGTATATATCATATATATCTCATTAGAAAAACGCATGACCAGTCGTTGCTGCTGCCGTTTGTTGACAAAGTACAAGAGCCACCAATTCATATTTGATGAGTTGGAAATGGAGTATACAGTGGGGCTGAGTGGAGAAAGCGAAAGGAGAATAATATGTTGCTGCTGTTGCTGCTTCTGTGGTAAAGGTGAAACTCTCCTTCTTTAAGAATGCATGATGGTCGCAGCATTAGTGGTTGCTGTTAGGTAATGTTGGCTGTCTGACGGCAACTAGGAAAGTTTTTGTGATAGCTTAGCGTAGGTACTTTATTTCTTCTCTTTCACTACCGTAGTGGTGATGCGGTGATGACTGTTGAGAAAGAAAGTAGTTTAAGCAATTTTGATAGTGCATGAACCAATCACTCATTCAGTAAGCAAGCACTGCAAATTTGTTCCTACAGAAGAAAGACAGACTCTCTCTCTCTCTTTCTCTCTGACTGTATCAGATACCGACGCTGCTGTTGACTGTTGCTTCCAACTTTTTTGATACTCGTTACGTGGATCGCTGCACACGCTGTGTGTGTGTGGGTGGAAGATAAGATTGTTTGGTCAGTGTTTTGTTTCACAGTAGTAAACTTTGGAACGGTCAGTTGAAATACGTTTTTAAAAGAAGAATGAAACTAGTTGTAAGTGACGGAAGCCTTCTTTGGAAGGATGAAAGGAGGAAATGGAAAAAATAAAACTTTTACTGCACGAGTAACAACAGTACCGCGTAATTTTTCAACTTTTTGTGTAATGTATCGGTTCAGTAAAATGATAGCAGAAGAGAGTTTTTACAAAAGGGAATACCTATATACTTCACTCACAATACACAGTAACAACCGTGTGTGGATCAATACAGATAGATTACCGGCCGAGTGGAAGAAAAGCACTGTTATTTTATCGTAACGTTTTCGTACAAACCTGCAATTAGCAGGAAACAATAAAACTTTTGTTTCAAAGCGAACACGTCCCACGTAATTTGCTTGGGTTAGTGACGAGTAGTTCTGAAATTGCACGTGTATTTCAGGTTTGGGAATTTAGTTTTTCACTTTAATTTGCATGCCAGAGCGTTTCTCGAACTCTCAGGCCTGGTTTATTTTTTTACGAGAAAATTAGCTGGTTCACCCCGTCAATATTAAAACAAAACGGAGAGGTGTGAACACACAACTGACGTACTAGATAGCTTTATTGTGAACTGGATATACAAGTCTACTTTTCTCACCCCAAAAGAAAATAACGGTATATATTATTGTTTATTAAAAAGATAACTATTTCACTTTTTAACAAAGTTTTAACTGTTTTACGATTGGAAGTTTCATCCGACGTATTATTTTGGAAGTATTTCACTAACTGTTAGTTATTGAACACTTGTTAAAATGTTAATGTTTGCATTTCAAAAATGTTTTACACGCTAATAATGTTGTAAAAGGAAAACGTATATTCGTTTTGGAAAGTCATTCAACCAGGTAAGCCCTGTTCTGCTCAGTGTCTTCTTTGCACGTTTTTAAAAGCTGTAAAACATGCGACGCAGAGTCAATGTAAGAGCCAACTGAGTCTGAGGAACACTCGAATAAAACTGACAAGCTTGAGAGGTTGGCACGAGAAAGCCAGTGTGTGCCTGTGAAATACCGGGAGCTATCTGCTTTCCTACAAAGTTTACTTTTACATTATAGCTTGCTGTGCTTCTGACTTGACTGACTGGGGGAGCCAACAGAGAGGAGAGTGAATGAAGCCTGTGCTTTTTTAACCGAGGACAACACGTACAGCAAACAACAGGGCATTCTCGCTATTCAAGACAACATGAAGTACGGAACACCGAAATAGATGGTCCAAGCTGGAGCTCGCCGTTTTCCTGGCATGTGGCAGCAGAGAGCTGGCTAACAAGAATGAATTGCGTTTGGAGGGGAAACTCGAAAAACTCGGGGCTTTTGGGCCGCTCTTTTATTCCAAGGAAGGATTGCTGCAGCAAATCTACCATTCTTTCGGTTTTTAGCTTAAAGTGCACTGCTGCTGCTCCGGTGGCAGTGGTGGTGTTCTGGCAACGGTTACCTACCTAGCATTGCTGCAAGAGACTCAACATGCACGGGAAAACGGTATATGTGCATGGTTGCTTTTCTGATAATACGAATAAAGAAATGAAAAAAAGACTCGGGAGTTTTTTTATCATTGTGCTTATAGTATGCATGTGTGTGTATGTGTGTTTGTTATTACTGGAATGCGAATGCTTTCTTCTTTTTCGAACTCATTTTTGTGCTTGGACTCATTTCATAATCAAACGAATGCACGCATGCAACATGCTACTGCCGCACTCCTTCCAGAACTGAATATTCTCCAGAAATCTCCCTCTGCACTTTCGCTGGATGTTTACCAGACAGGCAACTACCGACCGACCTCATCTGAGCCATCCATGACTTGATGGCATATCTGAGCTCCCAGAAGATATTTTTCGTGTCCTTGTGCTGCGTGCGTCCCCTGCTTATTTGAAAACGACGTTTTGAAATATATGCTGCTGTTGTTGTTACTACTACTTGTACGCTTCTACCCGTCACACTTAACGTTTTCTTTCTCCCCGTCGAAATTTCGAGCTATCGGCTGGTTAGGAGGATTCTTTGCTGTCTTTCTTTCCCTCTGCTCTGCCCTTTCTTTTATGCCTCACAAGAAAATCTTCATATGTATACAAGATGATGTATGAAACGCTAGATTACCTATGTGCACTTTCCCGAATCTTGAGAACAGCAAAGAAAATAAAGTGCGCACCAAGCCAGTACAGAGAGTACACGTAAATGTATATATATACCTACCTATTATTGTTATGAAAAGTTCATATTTGGGCGAAAAGGCAAAGCGTAAGTAAAATATCGTCTGCATGAATACGTACCTTATGTAATGTAAGGGCGCGTATGTTTATACGCTATTGTTATTCTTCTTCCAGCTAGAATCCGATTCAATCCGAAGGAGGGAAAAAGTATAAAGCATAATAAAGCATCAAAGAAAAAACTAAAAAGCGTCATATGCCTTTATATGGAATTGCCAGTTTTTTTTCAACATACTACTCGTGTCTCCCTACTACTTATACCTACTTATATGTTGTGTTATATAGTATTTTGCGTGGGTTATTGTTGTAGACTAGCTGGTGAGTGGAACCGGGAAAGGTGCGGTTCTTTCTTCACTTTTTCCCAAGACAATTTTCACTAGTTTTTTTGAAAGCAACAGCGGCACTCAGACGTGAACGAAGCAAACAAGAGAGAAAAAAGAACAGGGAGACGTTCGACGGGGACGACGACAGCGAGGTGAGCAAGTAATGATAATATACAACGTGATGTTGTTGCCACCACTGATGATAAAATACATTATTTGAAGAAAGAGAAAAGAAGCGGATGATGCAAACAGATATTGTTGTTGAATTTTTGGTGGATGTACCACACAACACATCTACTCAGGTAGCAGGTAGCTACTAAAGGTAGGCAAGAAAAGATCAAAAAAATTTGTTACTAGTCGATGGAGCAATATAATACGTTGAAAATATGATATGGCATACAACTTTACTGTTGTTTGTACGTGGGAATAGATTTCACATTGTTTTGTTTTGACGTTTCTCTTTTTGGTTTGATGGTGTGGCGAGTTTGGATGTGTTTTTGCCGAGTGCTGCTGTCGCTGCTGTTTTTGTTTTCTGGATGGCGAGATTTGATGTGTGTCGTTCGTTACTGTGTGTGCAAGAAAATCCTCGTTTTTCTCTCTAGAGAATTTCAGTACTATTCCCGTTGTAAGAGAAATACTTTTGAGGATACCCGCAGATATCGTAGTACTATTTTTTTTATCATGAATCCAACTATGGCGAAAAAAATGTTTAGTTGTTTGCTTCACATGATGAGAATGTGACATATTTTGTAACATATCTCCGTTACCATTTTAAATTGGAGGCATTATTAGGGGCAGTGGAATATTAGATAAAACAAATGATTATTATACCCAGGATACACAAAAGTATAATAAAAAATAAATAATGAATCTTCATTAAAAACATCGTCATCATTAAAAGGGAAAGGAAATAGCTACAGTGTAAAAGTATAGTTTAAAAGTCTTTGTAAGTTGATGGGCAGCACGAGAACCACGTGATTTGTATTAAATTAACCTGGTAAACATAATAAGCCAGCAAACATCATAATAGTAATAATTTGGTACAAATGAACCTTGTCATGTCAGACAAACTGTTTTTTGTTTTTGATATGAAATACAAGGTTCGTGACAGTTCGTGCGCAGCAATCATGTAGCCTCTTGCGTGAATGGAAATTGTGTAAGTTTTTTTTTCGAGAGAAAGAAAAATATGAGATGAAGGTTTGTACAAACATGTTTAGTGCCGTGTGTTCAATCTTGGGTTACAGCAGCCGCTAGTCACATTGTGGAACCGTGGAACGTATGTGTACAAAAAAAGAGAAATCTTGCAAAATCTAGAATGCTTGTTCTCTTTTCTCCATTGAGATCTTGTGTAACTGATGAGGACTGGGATTTACATGATAAGGGAAAACGTATTATGCATTCCGGTGAAACTTAGGAAAACATGCACACAATCACTGGCTTTTCCCTTACTTGTCATCAACCAATACTGCATATAAGTAGTTACAGTTACGTACACTTGCCCGTTGACCCATACCTTTTTAGATATATTTGTAGCACATATGTACTCCAAGGCACTAATGCAAATCAGGTAAACACGGTTCTATATATATTTATATATACGGGAAACAGGCACATGCCTTGTTTCTTCTGCGACGTGCTTTCTGTTTGGAGGCTGCCGTTTTGTTGTTGTTACTTATTTTTTGTATTTTTTTTCTCGATGCAAGCAAGCCTACATTAGAATTTAGAAGTACAAGAAAGTATCGTATGAAAATGCAATAAACAGAAAAATGCTGCACGCAAGCCGGGCATTACCATCATCTTTTTATGATGGTTTTTTATGTATTATTATAACTATTCCCTTAGCCCCATGTGGCTTACTACACTTGCTATACTTTTGTGGGTATTGGTGTTGCTGACGGTGTCGAACAAACGAAAGAAAACGGCTATTTTGCCTTGATATTTTTCACTCTCGTTCTTTTATGCAAATCCATCTATCTTGCTTACAGTTTTGCGTTCAAATGACAGAAACGAAAATAGTGTGAGCCTTTAACATTTCTGAGTGAATTTTTGTTTATTTTGCAAATAGTGGAAATCAACTATAATAGTAGTGGAATTTCATACGCATTTAACAATTTGAATATGCGTATTTTCCCACGAAAAAATAATTAAACTGCAAATCTTTTTGTATAAAATCACACTCAACACAAAACACAAAGAGATACTAAAGTTGGATCACACTAATATGAGGGAATTTACAGAATTACAATATAAATGTACAATTTTTCTACAGTAGTTAAGCAGTTGAGAACATTGAAAGTCTGATGTTATGATACTATATTAACGATTGCACGGTAAGGCAAGATAAGGCTCAGCTATCGACAATTTCGTTTAAAGAAATGTAATCAATGCAGCTAATTTAAAAAAAAATTTAATTCAATAAGCTGTAGAGTTTAATGCTGAGTTTGCAAGTATTTGTTTTTGTTAAATTGGTCTATAACAAAAAGCAGAGCTGATTATTCCACTAACGATTTGGTTATATAGCTGTAAACGGTAGGGCGAATTTTGTTTAGCGTACACGGGTAATAAACCTTGCATAAAACATCATCCTACACATGAATGGAAATATAAACGGAAATAGCTCTTACCTTTCATCTTCAACGCCAAGGGTATGCGGTGGTGTTTAAATACCAAAAGCTAAACACGTATACCACCAGCACCATACCTCCAATCGTTTTACTTTCCCGCCAGGGAACCGTCCGTGTCAAGTGGCAGCAAACTAGCCCTAAAAACAGTGTGAAGCTCAATTGCATGGAAGAAAAACTAGTTGTGCCATTTTTATCCTTCATGTGTATCTTTCAAGGTCTCTGAATTTAATGAAGAAAATATATATCCCTTTCGCCTTTTACGACTAATCAAAAGTAATAGGTACATAATGTTCACTATCAAAAAACTAATTCATCACATCAAGCCCAAAATATGTAACTTGTCCAAAATATGATGGAGTGGATTGAACCCGGTTATATAAATAAAATGAAATTTTGAGTAGGGCCGTACAAATATTAGAAAAACAAACAATAATTTATGTATTTTTTTGCTTATGAATAATTGTTTTTTAAAAACAACGGAATATACTCGAGAGAGAAAAATAACATACCCAATCTTGCCAGTAAATTCCACTCAAGTCGGAGTCCAGTTAAACTTACAAGAGAAGTTATGAATGTGTTAATTATTATGTAATGTATGTTTAGTATACAAGTAGTTCTGTATAAGGCTTATTCCACAATGTTAGACGAAAAGAAAATCAAAAGGAAATGGCCATTAAGTTTACTGCCAATAAAAAATGCCTAAACAATTAATAAGCCAATTTTTTTTGTTGTAAATTTTAGATCCATAAACACGGAAAACCCTGAAATATAAATGTAAGGCACTTACTTTCCACATGTGTTTTCTATGATAGTCGGTCAAATATTCTTCGATTCATTTCTGTACATCATCAAAATGATACTATTTATACATATCACGAAGAAATAAACATTGTGTTACATGATGTGAACCAATTTTGAATAATATACTACCTGGCATTATTTTGTCATGTTATTGAAAGCATTTGACTAAATTGCATTTGTATATTAAATGCAACTCTAAAGCTCTCCAAAGGAAACGGATCAACTGTTTTTACTCTCTACAATACAATTTTAAGAGCACCTTTGGATAAACAAGACAAACTATTGTGGTTGAGCTCTGAAGATTGCACGTTTGAAAAGTCGCAAGCGAGCAATTCCATGAGTTTCCTTGTACGTGGTTTGGAAAAGTTGACACATTCTTCTATCGATATATTTACTCAGGCATTAAAATTTTAATACGTTTACATTCCAATATTTGTGCAGTCATACATTGAAGTCACTATAGGTAATTATGCTATATCAGACGATCCAACGTGGATAATTTATTGCCCTGATGAAAAACATCAAAACCGTGAGCCATTTATTGATTTCAGGGAAAAGTTTTCGCCTGTATTTCAATAAAGTGAAGCCGACAATTTCAAATAAACACATCGAGATGGTAATAAAGTAGTAAAGCTTACTCGGCCTACTGTACTATTACGTATCAAACTGATCGCGATTTAATCTTCAATAATAAAACAAGCGGTGCTGTTAATATTTTTTATAGCAAAACGCTAATTGTTTCTTGCCAATTATTTCAGAAAAACTTGTCATTATTCAAGTTTGATTGATATTTTGTCAAATAGGCAATAATGTAATGACCTATAGTGGACGAAAATAGCAAGAAAATGGGCGACTTGTTTCGAGGGGAAAATAGTACCTTTGCCTAATGCTCATCAAGCATGAAGTAGTTTGCTTTCCTCATTTTTCATTCTATACCTTCCTATTTATTTTTTCCAAGGCCGGATCAGGTTTTTTCTTTTCCCCACGTTCTCCCATGAACTCTTTCTCCGACGAGTGGGAAACCAACATGGGTAATTTTTTCTGTTTTTTATACGCAAAGAAAAGTCTAAAAATGAATGTGGGAAGTCAATGTTGGGAAATCACAAGAGAAAGAGAAATCTAGAAGGATTTCTGGGAGTTGCCTTTCTAACATAATTTTTCTTGAATGGTTATCACAGTCGACGTTCTGCTGTATAGGCTTCGAGAATCAGAGTCAAAGGTGCTTATTTTCTCAGCAATATTTTATGGATAATGTTTATTCTTATGACGGGCCTCTATTAAGAACTCCTCGAAAAATGATAAAGTTTCTCCGCGCTATCCACCATCGTTATTGTTAAGAGCTTGTATGAAACCCGTTCGTTACTACATACACACTCTCTACATACATATTTCTATGCATTTGTGAACGCGAATGTTTCCCGCGAGCATTGTGAATTATTATGAGAAATAATAGCTGTTTGTGGGGTGCTTTGATGATGATACTCTTGTATAGTGTACCCTTATCACCTACGTGTATAGCGTATCATAATGTAATTTCAATGGAAAAGGTGATGCTAATGGAGATGGAGAAACGTAGCTACTTGCATCATAGAAAAGTGGGAGGGGCAAGAGGAAGTTAGTTACTCTTACTTTTTGCCATTATTGCAATCTTTCAAAGCAGAAAATAAATTTGTTCGCTGGACTCTGTATATAAACAATAGTTGACTGAAATGTTGGCTCTGGTCATTCCTCTTCCTTCTGAGCCACGCTCGTTTGTTTTGATTCTCGTTCACATGAAATTTCTTTCATAAAATAACCAAGAAAATGATTCTTTATTTTCTTCGTATTTTTTTATTTGGGGGTAAAAAATTGTAATTGTGCACAAGCGCTATATGCATTGTTGTATGTTACTAAAAATTCCATGCATGATAACGTCAAGCGCCAGATTGCTGGGAAATTGATTGCTTCTTCTTTTGAGCTCTCAACGGATTCAATTGCGTAGGAATTTGTACATTGTTTTTCTTCAGTTTTAGTACAATTAGCACTACATCCCTGTTCTATTTAGCAACAGTGGTCGTTTGTAAAATGGAACAATACTGTAAATGTCATGCAGTCAGGGACATGCTTAACTAATGGTAGGTACACAAAGATTAGCAAAAATTGTTTTAGTACTTGATTATCAAGATAGTTTTTCTCCAACATTTTGCTAACCGTGACTATTATTAATCAACGGAGTATACAATAGCCTTGGAGCATGCTGTGTTGGTCATGGTCTCAGGACAAAAATGCTGCCACTGATACTCCAGTTCCAGGAAGATTGATACGCGGTGCTCAGATTCAGCTCCAGTTGGAAAATAAATGAGCGGAAGAAACTGTGTCGGAAGGAAAAAGTGGTTAGTTGGAGCACGGGAAAGTGTAGCAGTGTATTTTTTTTCGTACAAGGGCCGTGATGACGGCTTCAGGCACTTGACTAAATGAAATGCATACTTACCATATAAAGCGGACATTGTCTGTTGTGCAGAACCACTGACATCATTAAGCCTAAACGTAAATTATTAAGAACGCCAATGAGTCCGCCGAAACGGCCAGATTGAAAGCATAGGTTTATTCCATATTGATAGACATACCAAGTAGAAATATTTCATGTAAGTTATTTTTAAAATTAATAGACCGCTGTGATTTGATGCAATTTTTGTGTTTTTTAAATACTTTGCTATTTCTGACAAATAAAATGAAGGGACATTTTAGCGATTCTAAATTACAAACATTATATATCTGGAACGAAAAACTACACGAAAATAGCTAATGCCTATTACTATAGTGTGGATAACCTTCCTGGTTTTTTGTATCAAACTTTTTAGGAAAATGTATAAATGTATCTCATTTTGCCAGGTACGTCGGGTAAAACGTATACCATTTCAACTTATAGAAAAACATGCAGAGCAGAAACAACGGGCGGAGAGAGAATTTTAATTAAAACATCGTTCATATGTAACAGCCAACACCACGACATTGTCCTTTGAATGAAAAAAACTTTCTAGTTTGTTAGAGATGGAAGAGAAACAACACAACCGCAAATAATATTGTTAAGTGAAAGAATAAATGTGCGTAAGTTTATTTTACTTCGGTGTAATGTGTATCATGAGAGAATGTTTTGTTTTCACATTTTGTTAGCGCAAAGCACTTGAGAGTGGAGTGCTTAATGTGAACGCATTGGTATACCAAAAACAAACGACCAGCAACGACTATGGAGAAAATCTGTGTAAATATTAAACATTTTAAGAGACGAAAATGAATACTTCTCATGTATTTGCTACTAGCCTATTTTATCTTTTGGCTGAAGCGGTAGGTACACTGTCAGGTTCATGTTGCTTTTGGTGGTCAATTCCAGTCATTTTCACCGTGTACGTTTCTATATATTTGAATGCTTTCTCTGTCATTGCACAAAAGTAAAATCGCATACAAGTATATCTATTAATTTATAAATTTTCATGAACTCGCTTGGAAAACAGAGACATCTAATCTCAGATTTTAAATAAAATTATAAAATGGCTAACTTATGTCTGGTAAAAAGATCTGCACAAAATGAATAGCGACGTAACAGTAACATTATTTATATATTTTTTAAATGTTTCGAACCATTTATATAAATAAGCCGAGATTCATGTACGCGTTGAAAATTCAAGCTTTTATAACCCAAGATAAATGCCCGCATCTACTAAAACTTTGTTCTATAGATTCCAGCTCGACACAGGATCTACTTCTGTTTATCACACTAATACATTGTCATGTGCCGAAATAGCACTCATGTTGATTACCATAATGGGATTCTTAATGGAATGAAATAATATGAGATGTTATTACAGTGATCCTTTCATTCTCCCCTCACTGCTTTCCTTTATACCTAGGCAATTCTCCCTCACACACAACTAGCCTTCCCCAGAAGGAATAGCAGAATAGCCTCACACACGGAAACTCACATTACGTGGTTTCAGCATTAAAATATCGTTATGAAAGTAAACCCAACTAAAACCAAAAGCTTCAGACTTTTTTTGTGTGTGTGAGCGCGTCGGTACAATTATTATGATCACCGCCAACATGTTTTCCCCACTTTCGCTTTCCTTTCTGACACTTTATCTTTTAGTAAAAAAATATTTTAAATTGGAATAACAGGGGAACAATACTACACAAGATTCAGTTACACTGACACTACATTGTAAAAAAAATTCTGTTACTTTTTGACTTGACTGATTCCTTTGAGATATCCAAAACAAGTAACACGGTGAGATTTTCAATGAATTCTATGAAAGGTATTATTTCAATGGAGAGAACCAGCGGAAAGCGTAATGCACTTCTTTATCCGTCTTCTCCTGTAAATAAGACGCTTACATTACGTACATGACGCACTTTTTCATGACTTTTTTGTCTGCTTTTGTTTCCTGTGCTTGATACGTTAAGAAAGAGAGAATGAAAAAAAGTTTTTAGTTGGATGCATCGTGAATAAAATACCGATGATTTTTCTCACTCTCAGCTGGTGGTGGGGATGATAGTGGTATTGTGTTACCAGCCTAAAAGTTTCTTTCAACTTGACTCAAAGTGCATCCTTTTACACAATATGTGCGGAGTGAGAAATACACTCGGCATAATATAACATTTGAGAGTACAACTGGTTTTAAAGGCCGACAGAAGAAGAAAAGAAGGAAAAACTCTGGGAGAATGAAAGAAAATGCGTGGCTGATTTTGATGGTGCGGTGATAGATAAGATAGATAAGCATAAGTACATGATGTGTACTACAAAGTAGCTGATGATTGTGATGAAGATGATGACTATAGAATGTGAATGAATGAAAGGAATGAAGTGTGTGTGTGCTTTACAAGAAAAAAGTTGAGTATGAGTAGTTCATTTCCGTATTATTTAGGTGTCAATACACGCCAGAAGAACCCGGGTGTACAGGGGAAGTAGGGGCATGTAAGTTCAAGTTTTTAGAGATCAACGACAGATCAGGAAGGATGCTGTTGATGATGATACGGTGCATGCGAACGATTCTCTACAAAGTTAGAGTATCTTTCCTTCAGAAGTGTGCGTACTGGAATTATATATACTTTCGCTTTTGCGTGTTTGGTAAGAGATATATTTATCTATAGCGGTACCAACAGCATTTTATAGCATATACTTTTAAAGGAATGAGTTTTTCTGATCTCTCTTTCTGTTTTGCCTCATTCGTCTCATTCAGGATGAGTGAGTCAGGGGTAAAAACTTAAAACGGACGACATTTTTATTATTCTAAAACAGGAAGAAGAAATTGCTGCTTTTGTTGGTAGACGAAAATAAGCTAAAGAAAAAAGCTTGAGATATTTACTAGGAATGGATGTGGTGTGGGGGTATGTGGGATAGTATTATGTGCTTTCGTTCATCTACATATACAACATACATAAAGGCATGGTAGAGAAAAGGAACTTTTAGCTTTGATGCTACATCCGGAATATTAAAGGAGTTTTTTTCTTCTTTTTTTGTTCCGCCTCATACACATATACACATATAAATAGTTCCTGTAAGCAGATACTTGGAAGCTATTATTATTGACAATTCTGGAAACCTTGAAACCATAAGCCACCCTGTAGTTGCACGATGGTATACCTGGTACGTTCTTTACTACACAAGCATAATGTTGCCTGAGCGGAGAAAGTGGGAAGGCTAGTTTATTTAGAATTGTGTAGTTAAATGAACCAAATTCGAAAAGCAACACTGAAGATTCTTCACCTGAAATGGACAAGGTAAAACCGGTGGCAGCTTGGCATGGTAAAAACTTGTGTTGTTGGTACTCTGTTGGCAACTTATACCTATTACCGTCCCCCCATTACAATATATGTTCACTCTTACATGTTTTTTACTTTGAGCAAAAGGAAAAAGGAATAAAATTGATACCAATATCACAACTACGACACAAGTGTGCAACGTTCAAAATGACACTTACAATGTTTCTTGGTTCGTAATAATAGGGATGCACACACAACGCTACTAGTACTACTAGTACTACAACCAAAGTGGTTGTTAATGGTGCATGCAAGGTGGGTGGTAGATGGTAAAATGGAGTCTGGGACAGTTTTAACTGGAAAACATTCTGACTTTTCCCTTTATACCGTGTTGCTATTGCTGTTACTGCTCGTGCTATTACTACTCCTACTCACGCACTTTAACTTTAAAATGTACAGTAAGAGGAACCCCCATGAAACATCATTTTATCTACTGCTCCTTCCTGTCTAACTTCTGTTCAACTTTCTCTCGGGCAGGCACTTTACACTATCAACTTCCCCACAAGAAAGATAATGTTACCCGTGTCAATGTGATAATGGGAGCTGAGGGGTTTACAAAAAGTGATATCATCTGATGCTCTTGGAAATGGTCGGTGAGAAACGACACTGATCCTTTCAAATAGCGATAGAAGTGGCTCACCACCGCTCCAGCAGTCAGAGAGAGAGAGTGTGTGTGTGTGTGTGTGTGTGTAAAAGGTAGGGAAGAAAAGGTATAATGTTTCAAAAGGAAAAATTGGCAGCGAATCAATATTACCCCGAAGTAGTTGTAAAAATGTTGTACTTCTACCATTGGAATTTAAAGTGTTACAGTTTCCCCATATTCAAGGGAGAAAGTACGTGTAGAGAGATGCATAAAGTAGAATGTAAAAATGATGATATTTTTATAAATATGATCATTCTCTCTATACGGAGCGAGTCTATTTATGGAAATTGTAAAAGTATAAAAAATGTTCCAACTGTGAAGTCAACGAAATTGTAATCTTGGTGTAATCTGGCTGTCCTATTATAGGGTCTACCCATGCACACGCACCGCCCGCACGGACCACCCTAGCTGGAAGGAACGATGGATTGGAAAAGGTCATACTGTGTGATTTTACTATCATCTACAAACCATTTCATTTCCTTTCCCCTTCGATTTCGACCATAAGTTATGGATCTGATTTCTCCTCTCAAAATACTGAAGAGAAAAAAAAACTGTCGTCGTTCAGAAACATTCGGAAAAGTTTTGGTTTGAAACCCACGATTTTTTTGTGAAATGCACGAATAGCTTCCTGTACAATCAGTACAGTTTTTCCATTTATCTAATAGCCTTTCAGTTGTTATGTTGGAGATACAACAAAGAAAAATAAAGTTGGAAAGTTTGAAAGAAAAATGATAATGTTTTAAAGGGAATATGGCTTGATGACATTATTACTTGAGGTATGGTCATGACACGCCATTATATTTTGGTGACCGTATTAAAACAAAAAAATGCGTTTCCTTTCTTTTCCATTTTTCATGATTCTCGTTTCTTGCTTCCGGAGGACAGGAAGATGATTGCGACAACGGAATGGAATATCCAGTGAAGACTTGATGTGTTTTGTGTTTACTTTTGGTTTATTAACAATTACGGATGCATTTCACTGGAAAGTACGCAAGTCTTTGAACTTTGGAGAAAGCATTTTAATTTGAAATTTTAAGGTGTACTCTGCTGACAGGGGATGACAACAATATTAATGCATACCCTGGACTTTTTCTTAAATGAAGAATATCCATCATTTTTAATAGCCATTTGCTGTCAGGTTACATTTTCTTGCTGGAAGCATTTTTACAAACTGGCAATTTTATTCCAGCATCTCTGAAATCTGCACGCCGTGGGAAGCCAGAAGCAAACAGAACAACCGTAAGAAAACATGCATTCCGGCTGTTGCAGCCTACCGGACATCCGATACAGTTCAATTTTGTACATTTTGTTCTTCATCCTCACCAACAGCATATCGTCATGTTCTGCAAACCACAAAATTAAAAAATTAAAAACTCCACACTTCCAACGACAAAGGGAGCCCGGGCAATAATTCTATTGTTATTTTAGCTACTGGAATTGCCAGGAACTTTGCCTTTGCCTGTGAGAAGAACACGGAAAACATTATGTTCTTGCTTCTCTGTTCGTTTTCATATTAGCAGTGCGGCGAGAATAACAGTCATGGTGGAATTAATGATTGTCTTAATTAATACCTTTCATATTATATTAATGTGCCCTCTTCGTACAACGCACAACGCACCTGGGAAATTAATAACACACACGTGCATTGTATTACACTAGACGAGAGACCGAAAGAGGGAGGAGAGCTGGCACTCGACAAAGCAGATTCCACCACCACCACCACCGCGACCATGTTTCAAGGCACGTTGCTCTTTTTTTTCTTTTAAAAAAATAGCCATTTTCCCTGTTTTTGTTGCTGTAAATTCCTTTCAGTTATGTACGTACCATGAACGTAGTCATTCACGTTTTTACGTGCTAGACCTCTACACAAAATGAAGAATATTATGAGATCATCCTACCACACCACCACTCTCTCAAAAACCCCCGAAAAAATAATGTCGTGCAACTGTGCATAGGAAAATGGATGTGGGCAGGGAACAACGCTCTCGTAATGAGTGTAGAATAATCAGCGAATCTCAAGTCTCTCTGGAATTAAATTTCATTGTGCGTCGGGAGGGGCGGTTTTTTCCTCCGGATTACAAACGGCCGTATGACATGTCATGGTAAAAGTGTGCACGTGCACGGTGGTTTAATCCAGACACAACCGTAAAAGGTTGCTTATATAGTTGCCCTTTCTTATTTCAGTGAGAAGTTATAGTGACTATATACTAACCTGTCTGTTGTGGAGGTATTTTCACGCAGAACGGTAGTTTCTTTCTACAACAAAACATGAAAGCTCGGTGTATTCACTTGCTCTAGCCGCATGATCCTCCCGCGCCCGTTGGGTAACACACACACACACACGAAAAAAATGTAAATTATAGCTTACTACTTTGATTGTATAACATCATGCACTAAAAATTTCCCTTTTGTGGACACACAATTTCTTTTAGGTCGGTTTTTGCGCAAATACTTTATTGCAGAAAGAGTATTAATTTTGTTCTCCTGAAATGTGCTTAAAGTTTTCATTATTATTTATATTTAATATTGTTAAATTATTGCTGTAAATGATGATATTAGCCCTTGTAGAATCATAGTAGTTTGGTCTGATGGACATGAGTATTAATGCGAAGGTGAGTGACCACTTGAATAATAAATAGTTTGAGTGCATATTTGTACTGTGTGTATATCCCAATGTATTTGTATACTTTGACTACCCTATATGGTTGTAGTTGTCTTTATTTGCACACGGGGTGCCCGTACACAATATACATTGGCAAACAAAAATTCCATAAAATCTGTGACTCCCCGTTTAACCGCTTCTATGTTGTAACCCTTTGATGTATAATTCAAAGAACAAATTGCTCAATGTTACTTCCTCTTTCTCGACGACCTGTGTGCCTGCTTTTTTTGGTTGCATTGAAAAAAGTGAAACTAGAGCCATTAACATTACCATAATAAAAAGGGTGACTTGTGATTATGGCTCAGATAGCGAGAAAATGGTGTTCCTTTCTTGGTTTTTACTTATGATTTTATTTTACCGTCGCGTTTTAGTAATCAACTTGTCAAGATAGGTAATCTCAACATTGCTCATTGTGTGGGTTTGTGTATGTGTGTTGTAGTGGTCAGAATCACACCCTCGATACTCAAGTCGTAGTCTTTAGTCAAGTCACGAAACATTTTATTACCTTATACTTACAGTAAAGTACGGACTCGGTAGCTTTAAGAGGAATTGTTAAAATAGAAATTTAGATCTCGACATCGAGTCCCACTTGACAAAGCTGCTTATGGACGGACACAAAATGAAAAATACACCCTGTCTACAACAGAAGACTCGATATTTTCTGATGGACGACATTTTATTTACTGGCCACCACCAGAAAACGCTTCTCTGCAACAATCAGTTATTCAACAACGTATATGCTCTGCCGTCATGTCAAACGTGTTGCCGGTTCCGGTTGATAGGGTTGTTGCACAATGGCACAATATAGCAATTGCTTTATGTCGCTTTACTTACAAGTAGGAATTAGCCACACATACATACAAATAACGACAAATACCGTCCTACTCCATGACCACTCATTACATTTTGTAAAAATCCGTTCAACTGTAAATTAAGTAATCAACCGTGGCGTTGGCTACTTCTTGGTAACAAATAATAGAGGGTGCACCTAACTGGATTTAATATAACTTTAGCTTCCCAAGTATTACAATTACATTAGACAAATATGGATATATGAAGCGTTAATTCGTCACTTTGGTTTAATAGTTTGTCCTTTATGTGAAGAAGCCTGATAGACAACACCACACTAGCCACATTAACAAAGATCAACATAATGTTATTATAGGAAATCCATTACTATCAATAGAAAATTACGCAGTAGAATATACATATTCTTGTATACGACAATATTACGTACGGCAGTGAAAGTTTCAAAGAAAGTAAGAATGTGCCCTACTTTTCTTATGTGCATGCATGCCGTGTTTATTCTTAGTTAGTACATTTCTGACTGAAAGCCATCGGCAATGAACCGACTCATTGTTTTTCAAAACTTAATGGAATCTTGACATGAAAATCGTGAAGGATTAAATGTAAGTAAGTACACAACAGGAATAAAAAGACGACACGCATACTTGTACGGAAATAATCCGCATGACAGTTGATATCATTGGTTGTTACGCATTTAGAAAATCATCAGTAATTAGAAATTACTTGTATGACATACATAACTGTGTCCGTACACTATGCGTATAAACGTGGCATGTTCTAATTGACGCCACCGCCGCCGCTTTTGCGCCGTTTTTCTACAAAAGCACTATCCGCGTGTACAGAAATTATGTTAATTATCTGCTATATCATTTAATATCATTTTAACTGAGGCAATGACGACCCAACAACAAACTGGCTACAACTGGCACGTACTGCATAAACATGTACTATTTTAACCAATTCTATGCCACGTTACTTTACTGCCGACTCCTCCGTTGATTATCATTGCTTCATTAGAAAGAAAGCGAAGTACATCAGCAATTGACAGAGAAAGTTGACGGAAGCTTCAAGCCTTGCCACTGTGTATTCTGTCATATTGAGTGGGCGCGCTGGCAGCTGCTAAGGAAAATAAATGGAAACATAAAAAGGAAATGTAAAAAGGTATGCTTCCTGTCTTGCACTTGTCTGTCGTGTCGGTTCTGCGGTGTCCAAATGTTTATATTGCCCAGAGTGTGTTACCCTTTTTTGTAGATACATACACAATTCCATAAAATAATACTTGGTACTATCATCCTAATATGAAAGTTGGAGGGAAAACGCACTTTGCTCTTTTTTGGACACACGAGATCATGAATTTTTAATTTTGTGGGATAGAGAGGACAGCGAGCGTAAAGTGTAACGGTGGAGGGGAAAGGACAGAAAATGCTTTTAGTTTTTTATGTAAGCTGCTGCCGGGTTGGTTCTGCTGTTGCTCTTTTCTCGTCAACATGATGATAGGAGTTTTTTATCCTGAAGAAAGCTAAAAGTTTTTTCTCCCTTTTGGAAAGAGAAAATGGAACGACTTGTATGTTGTTGTTTTCGTCGTCTCCATCATTATTGTCCCTATATTATTACTTCCTGCTTAGTTGGGGTAAGAGGTTTGTAAGTATGCCATTTAGATAGATACTATAGAAGCATGATGCTTAAAGAAATACGTGGGGGTTAGTATTTACTATATAGTATTTGGAGGAAAATTGTTGCTGATGTTGCTACTCACACACGATTACTCAAAAACTACTGGACCGAATGATCCCAAATTTGGTACGCATAGGTACCGTAGGTCAATACTATTCATGAATTGTGCGTAAGGGCCCCACACATCAACCCTCAGAGAGGTCGTATGCAAACGACCGGAATGCTGGAGTTACATGTGTCCTTTAGCAACGGTAACGGTAACACGAAGCAGATGTGTGGTTTTTATGCCTCTTGACCCTGTTCTGTGTATGCGGTCAAGAGGGGTAACAGAGGGGTCAGATTTTAAAATACGTCCAAATGAGCTGAAATTTCGTAACGAGCAAGAAAATTGTTGCTGATGTTGCTACTCACACACGATTACTCAAAAACTACTGGACCGAATGATCCCAAATTTGGTACGCATAGGTACCGTAGGTCAATACTATTCATGAATTGTGGGTAAGGGCCCCACACATCAACCCTCAGAGAGGTCGTATGCAAACTACCGGAATGCTGGAGTTACATGTGTCCTTTAGCAACGGTAACACGAAGCAGATGTGTGGTTTTTATGCCTCTTGACCCTGTCCTGTGTATGCGGTCAAGAGGGGTAACAGAGGGGTCAGATTTTAAAATACGTCCAAATGAGCTGAAATTTCGTAACGAGCACTACGTAAAACTTAACGTTTTCCTAAACCTATAAGCTATTAGTTGAAGAGTTTTTTTTTGACAATCGACTCGCATTGCCAAGAAATTACGAGTGAATTAACGTAACATTGTCTACAACGTTTGCTGGTGACACAACTCTTTCAATATACATCTATATGAGCTTTATACACTTTTCGTTTTATATGAAGGATGCATGACGAAATACATCAAAGTAAAAGTAAACCCTGGAAAAGGGTTACACGTTGCATTGAACAAAATTTACCTTTGGATATGTATGATGTAATCAGAAATTAAGTGGATAAAAGAGAAAGCTTGAAAAGGGGCAAATATACAGCGGTTATATAAAGTAGCAGAGATAACTTGAACCAAACTTTGTCGTCGTAACCGTATATTATCATTATTACTGTTTATTTGATTCACATACCATGACAAGCGTTAGTACAAATTGTTTCTTTATTTTGTTCACCAGCTGCTTATGTTTTAGTGTTGATGTCCCCTTTTATTTGGACACGAGGAGACGCTCATGAAGTATTCATAAAGATTGTTTAAATTACTGCGGGCAGGAAGGAAAAGGGTGGATGCCTGAAGGAGAAAATGAAGAAGGATAGAGCTTGGATTAAAATAGACCGAACATGTCGTCTAGCCAGTGTGGTTATAGCCCGTCTCCTTTCGTTTGTCAGGACACCGTCGTTACGTACGACTAGCTAGTCGAGTTCAGTCCGACCACGCAATTTTGTTTTGTCCTGTCCAGTCGGCGCGTGGCGGGGTCTTTAGGAATAATTTTGCTAGAATAAAGTATTTTGAAATATAAAAGCTAAAAGACTAATTTGGTATCCTCCAGATCGGTATAAAGTTTATAATAAAGTAAACCTTTTAATATTTGTGCGCGTGTATTTAATTTTCCTCTATTTGTCGTCGGCTATGAAACGTCAGTGTCAAATAATTAGAATACATAGTCCATTTCATTAATATTTCAGGTCTAATTGATAGTGGCGCCATGCTATGTATTATTGTTAAGTTGACTATAATATGTGTGTATTTTTGGGGAAAATGCTTATGGAAGATTTGAAAATCAATATTTTGAACCAACGACAGTAAAATTGTGCCAGTCGCACCTTATGGTTTTCTAATACTATGCTGCATTTTTTATCTATCGTGATTGTCCACGCACATCAACATGTAGTTCAAAATGTACTATTTATTATCTTGTAGCATTATATTAGATCATACAGACCAATGTGATATTCCAGTCTGAAAACTTTTGTTTTCAAAAGGAGAAACCGCAATGCTATTTATAATATTATTAAAATACCCTAACTCATGGCCTGAAATAGCTCACACTTAATCGCAGACCCTTGATTTTGGTGTCGTTAGAATAGCCTTGATCCAATGTATTGTAGACAATGTCTGACAATGATTCAAGTGAGACAATATTTCCGTATTTTTTTTTGCATGCATTTAATGATTTTAGGTTCGTAACTGCTGACAGACGCATCCAGGGGACTCGAAGACAGATGCAGAGTTTCCCTTGTAATTATAGCATGTCAAAGTAATCATAAAAGAAATCAGACAGAAAATTATTGTATTTTTCATTCTCCAAATAAAGCAAAACCCCCAAGTGGTAAAATTATAAAAGAGCAAACACAAAGTTACTTGCTTGTACACGTGCTACACCATGAATTGGAAAGGAAGTAAGAACATCACGCAATAATTTCTGTAATAGCGATACGTATTTTCGTAATTTAAAAATATGCTTTTTTTAAAGAAACTGAATTCGCTTTCGTTATCTCTAAATTAAAACTTCAATTGTCAGAAGCATTGTTGAGATTGTAAATCCGAATTATTGACTGGATTCCGCATATGTATGAAAGCACGATGATAGTGAGCTAATGTTGCATATCTCATAAATCTCGCATGAGCTGCATAGCTGGTTAGTTAGCAAATTGTTGCGAATGAGGATATACATCAAATCATGATCTGCTACAAAATCATGCTTATATTGTTATTCTATTTTGAAACCCAGCTAGCTAATCGGTTCTTCAGTGTCAAAATATCTTGTTCTGTTATGAATACTTTCCCAATTATAACGAGCAATAGCGTGTTTAATTCTTAATAATTTCAATGCATACATTTGTACCATACTAGACACGAGATGGTTTTTCAAAATGGATGTGTCACCTTTTTGATTTTTCCAATAACCGATGAAACCATCTGCATCTACCATAAAACATTTATAATCCCATACACGCACGCTAACCAATTCGAGTTCCACATGAACTTGCTTATTATCGATCCTACAATTTACGTCAGCACAAATACAATAGTTTATAAATGAAATCAAAAAGGAGTCAATCAGGAACAGGTTAAAAAAATGCAGTTTCCATGTTTTGAATTTTTCTTTGTGTTGAAAGTTGAAACCCTATGTAGTAGATGAGATGACTGACCAACGGGACTAAATCCTTGTTGACTCACAACAATCGTGGGCTGAAGTGTGAATTTCCTTTTTTATTGTACAAAAAGTTACTTTTTATTTAATTACGGGAAAATGAACACGGAAATTGGACTGTTAGCACTTTTTGCGAACTCATGAACTATGGATTCGTATGATGCTCTCTTTATGGTTATGTAGGTTGCTGTTCCAATCCCAACTGTTACAAATGCAGCTCAACATGATCATGGTTAGTAAGCAGCGCGTTTATTTGTATTAATTTTCAAATTATTTAAATATCATTGTAATTTACATGAAAATATGACGAATGTTTTATATAACTGGTGATTGCAGAACTGGTTAAACGTGACATGGAAGGAATGGGATCTTTTATGAAAAACCTGGGAAATGGAAATGGTGGAATGGAGGAAATGATGAAAAAGTTTGGAACAGGTTCAGGTAGTGGAGGCATGGGTGACATGATGAAAAATTTTGGTGGTGGGGCCGGAGGTGGGGACATGGCTGAAATGATGAAAAAGTTTGGAGGAGGGGCTGCAGGTGGGGGCATGTCAGAAATGATGAAAAAATTGGGAGGAGGTGCTGGAAGTGGAGGTTTTGGG
>JAHZNE010001900.1:0-18476 GCA_027744055.1 Callyntrura sp. NNG-2020
ATAGGTAGTTTACAAAAAATGTGCATGGTAGAATATAACATGTATGTATTGATTAGGTAGCACATTTGATTGAAATATCTTTAAAACACGTTTGAAAAAAAATTAAGAATTTATTACAACGACGACGTATAGCAATCTAATTAATATGTAATTGTATGTGGGCATGTATGTAAGCGACTTAGTAAAATAGCGTACGCATTATTTAAATGCAATAACATTAAATATTTTAAGTAAACGATTTGTTTGCTACCTTTAAACGAGAAATAAAGTATACATGATTCCTACACAAAAAAAGACGAAAACGAGATAAATGTCAAGATACGAAATTTGCGTCTGTATAAATATAAAATGCATCATCAAAGATGTGTATATATATAATTCACATATGTACTAAAACTAATGATTACAACGCACATTGATGCAACATATAATGTGAACTTGAAATAAAACCGCTGATGCTTCTATTTGAAACACTATATTTTATCTACTAAATATTGAACAGACCAAAAGACATGGTCAAAATATCATTTGAACTGTATATATTAAATGTTCGCACAAATAACGCATAATTTCCTTCAAAGTAGTACGAAATCTTTTTCTAAATCCTACAAGTAGTTGTTTCTTTCCAATAAATATGATGATAACTTATACGTGTTTAAATTAGAATTGTATTATTCGTGAATATACTTATATAACCACTTATACAAGATTCTTTGTTATTGTGCCACTGTATACATCTTTGTAGAATAACAATTTTAAGACGTAAGCATAAAATATTCATATATATATATATGACATAATATATAATTATATAATTTAAGGGTGTGTGATGTTTACTTATGATTAGCATTTGCCAGAGATCTTAAAACTTATTATGAGCTTGTTGATTGGGAGCGTTTTCTTTTCCAACAGTCGGGAAACGATTTTTTCATGACCTCTGCCCTCTGGCGGGCCAACGTAGCATACGTTTCCCTTTCTTGGGGAGGCAACTTTTGCCATGCTTCACCCAGCAGCACACTGATTGTTCTGTAATGAACAAAGAAATAACGTTGTTTTGGAAAAATTAAAATCACATAACATTACTGCTACTAGATAAAATGTAGGGCATATGAAGTACCTGTTATCCTTGCCCGGATACTTTTGAATTAGTTCAGGCCGTTTGTCCTTAGCGAATAAAAGGAAAGCATTCATAGGTCGCCGACCTTTGGATGGCTGTTCTCCAGTGTGTGAACCATCCTTGGGCCTTTTCGCTGGCGAGCCTGGAGCTGACATTGGAACAGAGGCGTACGTTTTCCTGCTGTTACCGTTTCCACTTCCTCCCGGATTTCTCTGTAGAGGATGATGATGATGATTGTTGGCCTGCGGATGTTGCATTGGTGGTGGGGGAGGAGACGGCATTAGTTGCATGGGCATTCCACCATGTTGGTTGTGGGGAAGGACGGACATGGGAAATGGCTTTACATCATTTGGCTCCATTTTTACATCCAATTTGACCACAGACGGATTTGAAGACAAAATGGAAGTCATGGGTTGACTCATTAGTCCATTGCTATTAATATTGTTGTTGCTGGGGACATGGAGGTGACTAATGTTGTGCATGTTGGTGAGTGTCACTCCGCTTGAAGTGATGATGGAGTTGTTGTTAATTAAATTTGAATTTGTCACATTAATTGAATTGCCATGATGTATAAGCGAGTTATTGTATGCAGCATTGTGATTATGATGCATGAGCGACTGTTGTTGTTGCTGGTGTTGTTGAAGGAAAGTTGGATTATTATTGTTGTTAATTGAAATGATATTATTATTGGGACTCCTAGCGGCATTCAGGCTAAGACATATATCCCCACCTTCCAGTGGCTGACACGGAGTACCATACGTTTCCTGGAACACTTCGGGCTTAACAGCACACCATCCTACAAAAAAAGATAAAACATATCAATTGTGTCTGTCTGACATCATCATCACCATTGCTTTAATGCTACAGTTTCATTTACCACGAAAAAAATTGTAAGGGTAATGATCTCTGGATTTACTGGTGCGACATAAATTGGTACATACGTTTTTTCATATACGCGGCCTTTCACATTGTTTATTTTTTTTTAATTTATACATACCATTTCCTATCCCCCACTTCAAGAATTATCAAATGCAGTGGTACATTTTAAGAACGTCAACTTGGAAAATCTATCCTACAGAATATTTTCCTTATCCATAAAAACTCGCGAGTTTATGTATCGCTCAGTCAGACAGTTTATAAACGCAAAAGACTTTATTTCTAGACTTATCTTAATCACTGTCAACAGTGATGATTTGCATACCAATAAGAAGAAGAAGAAAAAAAAACGAATAAAAAGAGTGTATAGTTCAACTTTGCCACATCATGTGTCAATAACATTTATTTAGTTCACAACGAATCAAAACAGCTTCAGGAGATTTTCTATGTGACACAGAGACAGACAATCAGACGAAAGACCTCATTTCCACATGTCATCATGTAAAGAAATCTTTTGACGACTGTTGTGTGCTCTTGTTCAGCTTTTCATGAAAACCTGCTGAAACAGAAGGATATATACACCCATGTACTGTGGTACTCCATGCATTGCTAACATTTTCTCGTCGCATTCCAGTAAAACCCAACACAAATTTTTTTACATTGCGTCTTGTGAAGGATGATTAGCATAGTGAAAGTAATAATATACAGCGGCTTATTATGGCTACCGAGGAGAAATGATGCTCTTTTAGTGATATCTCCTTATCTATCATCGTCATCATAATACCATCATCCAGGAGCAAAAACGTCTGTACTTTTTCAAGTTATTAAAACAGTTCCGTATGGATACATATTTTGACGACGCAACGTGATAAGTTTTTTTTATATTTTATAATTTTCCAGATTCTGCTGTATAAATACACACTTACCCTTCTTATCCACCATAAAAGGATGACCAGGCTCGCATTCAACTTCTATCGTTGGGTGATTTGTGTCAGCCACAGGGCAAAAGGTTAGTTGAACCTTCTCCTTTGGAGAACTCGTCACAACAAGCTTTAAAAAAATAAACCGTTTTTGATTAACTTATCGGATTTGTAATGTGGAAGCAATATTGAACTGTATGCATAACATGTATGCAAAAATGCATGCAGAGTACTTATATGAAAACGTTTTCCATGCGAGAATAAAATGATCAGATACAGACATTAATATGAGCCTCATTATATCGTACAATACAATCTACATGAAGCACCTCTCTGATTTGGGGTACAGTTTGCCTTTTTATACAAAACCATATTGTCAATTGTCAAAAGTTGGCATGAATGCCGACAAATCCCTGACTAAACTCACGTTTATTGATGATATTTTGTAATAGACGTGCGTTGAATTTTTTTCTCTTGTAAGAATGTGAAATACAAAGGATGCGCAAGAGCTACACACTCCAAACTTTCAACTGAAATTTATTGTTATGATAATATTGGTAATCCTTTTCCGTATTATTCACTTCGGTTCGATACATTACAAAAGGTACATGAAAGGATGTTGCTTTCTGAATCAATTGAATTCTTTTTAAAGGAAACAAAAGTTTTCAAGAAAAAAAGAGAATAAGGAAATATTATAAAAGTGTGAAATCTGAGCACAATCTCAATCGCATCTCATCACCATAAACTTTTAGCCGCGGCAGCATCAGCAGCAGCAAGAACAACTCAGCTCTCTGTTCTTTATTTCATGTATGTACTCCTTAATATTCACATTATAATAAGATGCTCGTCAGTGTAATGAGTAATGACACATCTGAGCTAATGGAAACGATGAAGAAACTGGAGAATGTTATGGGGAAAGAAAGACAGATGGGATGGGTAAAGAAAAAAATTACCATAAATTTATTCGCTGTCACTGCTTATCAGACGGATTATAAAACAGTTTTATCAAAGCATATTTACCGATATTACCTACATTGTTGGAGATGATCAGATGATGAAAGATGAAAACAGCATAGGAACGGAAAATATTCTTATCGTGAAAACGTACACCATTTATGCCTATGACAGTGAAGAAACTGCTATTTTTGTAAATCCTTTACTTTTTCTTACCATTCCACTTGAGTTGCTCAAAAGAGAGAGAAAAAAACATTAAATGATTTTGGAAATTCAAAGTAAAACCTATTTTCATCACGCCATTCACGTCAATAAAGAACAAGAACCTTTATCCATTTATGTTGTCTCTAACGAAATTTTCAGTTTCCCCCTTTTACCCATTACCTTACATGAATTACAATACGTTTTAAAGGATTCTTTTCGGCTTTCAGGATGAATGGAAAGATCAATGGAATATCTCTAATGTAATTGAATGCCGTGTGTGTGTACACGTCACCGGGTTTATGAAATAAGTTATTTGCTGTTTAAAATCGTGTAGACCGATACTGATTCACAGAGTTCATAATAGTTCAGAGTGTTTTGTGAAGACCACTTTTCATTGATGTGGGACGCACTAAAATTAGGGGTATATCATCATCAGTCAGTCAGTGTGTCTGTAATTCCATCTTTTTTTCAGAGAAAAGAGTGGGACCTTTTTGACACTCCCTTGATAAGAAAAGATTCAGAGAGAAAGGAATTTTTGAGAGCAAGAGAAAAATAGGAAATGAAATTACTTGTTAAAAAAATTAAGAGTATACAATAACATTGAAAAGAAATGAATAGGTGTACTGCTACCTATGTCGTATATGCTTTCTATTGATGATGTTCATCATAATGTTCCCTTGTTGAGGGATGCAAACAATGGATTATGGGTTACTTTTGAAGAGATGCAAAGATGAGAATTTTACTACTTTTGAAGCTTCCAACTTTGTGTGGGTTACCTACCTTTCTACATTCCAATCCATGTGGGGCATACTCTCCCTTCAAACCTAGCAATGAGTCACCACTTTGAGCCAAGAAATCGACCATGTAAGAATCCACAGAATTCATGCCACCAAGAAAGCGAACCTTTGTTCCTGGCATGAAAATGGACCAAGCAGGTGAAAACAGACTGAGGGATTTCTCATGAAGGTCCTCATAGCTGAGGGAATTTGTTGAAGCTTGTGAGGGAGCCGGACTCAAAAGTGTAGATGGAATCATATTGAAGCACGGATTTCCCACCATTCCTCCCCCTCCTCCACCACCTGCACCTGCTGGAGTGGCACCCCCACCATTGCTGCTGCTGTTGCTACTGGATGTACTGTTGTTACTACTGATGCTGCTGCTGTTTGAGCTGACGGAACTTTGTAGAGGAGGCAGAGGGGAGTTCAAACTGAGATTCGTAAATGGACTACTTGGTGGTGGATAGAGAGAGGATGCCCGAATAGGGGAGAAAGGTCCTTGGTACAGTGATGTATCAGGATTTGAATAACTGAACACAGGGGAATTCATGAACTTCGGAGATGGCTCGTTTGGAGTGAAAAATGGAGTTGGCGTGTGAAGACCAAGACTGTTTGGAATGCTACTTGGACTGTTATTAGCATTGTTGCTAGAATTCGTATTTGCGTTGTTGCTACTGGCCAAAGAGATACCATGATGGTGATGATGGTGGTGGTGATGATGATGATTGTTATTATTATTATTGTTGTTTCGATTGGAGGAAGTGATCGGTGGGGCTGAGAGTGGGACCATGTCTAAGCCCCAAGATCTATTGCTAAATATTCCTGCCGAGCCCGGACCTGGATGGCGAAAGAGAGGACACACAAACGAGACAAAAATGAGAATTGGGAAAAAGAAAACTTCACACTTGAGTAGAGCTCTTCTCTGGGGCAACAATCAACAACGGAATGGCACAGTTGTTAATAATTCTACCAACCAACCCCAATCGCCTCTGCCAAAAAGATCATCATCGCGTTCGCATCAATGTTAATACTGTTATCATTAATGATTGTTGTTTTGATTTTATTATTATTACTAGTGCCATTGTTGTTGTTGTTGTCCCCAGACGTGGTCACACCAGCAGCATTTCCTACACCTGCCAAACCTGTCTTTTGATACCTCTACTACCACATTAATGTACTGCTGGGAATCAGAATAAAGGGGCATCATTCAAGAAAACGTATATTAATAATAAGAACCTGATGAGGACGGTGTTACTGCTGCCGACGACGTTGCGGCTGCTGCTACAACTGCTGCTTCTGCGTGCTCTTGTCCGTTCATCTGGGTTGGCGGAGACCACTGTTGATATCTGTAGTAAAACAAGAGAAAAAAAATTATGCCTTTATTTAATGTTTATATACCGTAAACATACACCTTCATATATGCAGCTTTTTATCAGAGAAGAAAAGTTCATGCACTTAATACGTTCTGCTGTCTCCCCCTCTCTGATGCAAATCAGAGAGACAGACGAGAGTAAAGCGTATTAAATATGTATATGAAGAAGAAGAAGATGTTCGCTGATGATGATGACGAGGAGAGGACGATTCGTTTTAACCAGATTTACTATCATGGACGATTATATCCTTTTCTTATCATCATCACATCTGATGTACGTCTCAAGAATATCTATTACTCTTATTATCAAACCACGATCCTTTGTAATAATGCAGTAACCAGCACAAAAGGAGTAGCCTCCCGGAAATGACAACGTACCTATTTACATACTTAAGTGCATGGTATAGTGTAATCAAAGCTCAGGTTCCTACGCCAAAGACAAGTCACCACGCCACTACATAGGCGCTACATTTATACGAGTGTCAATATAGGTATATAAACAAAAAGCAGCACGAATTAGAAAAGCTTGACAAGCACATACCACAGTTTTGCTCTTATAAAGCAGCAGAATCAAGTTTCAATCGTCATTATCAAAACCTTTTTTTATTAAAGATATAAATATATGCATATACAAATATATACATCTCATCATGATCATCAAACAAAGACCAGCGCTATTTCTATTACTATCATCATCAGATTATAGTATAAAATGATGCTGTTGGTGATACACATTCATCTGTAGAAGACCAACTAGCTAGCCAGCCAGCAGTAGTAGTAGTACGTCTTTTGCGAAAAAAAGGTTTCAAACAGGTACCATCAAATGAAGCAAGGCAAAGCGATAAAAACCTATAATTCATTGTATCATTCATGTAAAAAATTTAAAAAGCAAGTTGAAAAAATGCTTGCTATCGAGCCAAGCCTAGTTTGTTCGTTTACACCTTATCGTCATCAAAGATTCTTCTGGTATATATACAAAATATTAAAACAGTAGTAAAAGTAGTGAGTAGTAGGAGGAGGAGACAAGTAGGCAGGCAGACACACAGCTTTATAAACACTTTACGTGCTTAGACAAGAATATGAAAAAATCGACAGAGGTCTACTACTATAAATCTACAAAAATTTAGTGTGAAGCAGAAAAGCTAAGGTAATTGGATTGAGAGAGGGAGAGAGAGATGATGTGCCTCAATATGCCGTAATAATAATTACTAAAATGGGAAAATAGTGTAATGGTAGGTTGATGTGTTCTCGTCGGTTCCAAACAAAGCGAAAGGGATGAAGTTACGGTTTTTCTCCTTGGGCGGCTTTTTGCTAAGAGTGTGCATTTTATATGCTAGCGACAATGTATGTAATACAAATTAAAAGACTTAAATAATTAAGTTTTTTGGGGAAAAGCACATTTCGCCAGAATTGTCACACTTGGCTGCACCCCCCATCCCTCTCGCCACTGCTCATTTCTTGCTTCATTCTTTTAATAAAGAGTGAAATGTGCTTTTGCAAGGACAGCAGCAGCAGCACACAGGTTTTAACAGAGCAGCAGTGGAACTACAACTACCTACACGCGGAGCGTTATATATATATGGAGACTTTTACACACTGTGTTAAACGAAAAGTAATAAAAAACTAATGATTTTTAAAACCATAAATTATCTTCCGTTTTTCTTAAACTCACAAGGTAAGTGGCGTGTAATGGATGGATGAGTCATCTTGACATTTACGACAAGAATTTTAACTTTATATATTCCATTTTCCCCCAAAAAAGCGAGCGCCTCTCTTGTACATCCAGATATTACCTGATACTCTAAGAGTTCTTTTTATAAAAAATGCTATTAGACATACCTTCAAAAGGAAGGGGATGATGCATTTAATTGAAACGACGAAATATTTCACATGCACGCATATAAACAATCCGTGTATATGTCTAGATTTTTTTCGTTATCTCTATTCTATCGCTTGCTGCCATCAGTATCGTCGTAGTCATCTTCATCATCACCACCACCACCACCACTGCTAATTCATCCTCCCCGTACTCAAATAGCAGCTGATAATGCAGCAGGAAAAAAAATATGAGAAAGATTTATACACGTTCAAAATGAGAGATGCGATATGCTACCGGCGACAGCTTGACCAAGCAGCAATAAAATTGGTGAAAAGCCAGCGAAAAAACGACGGAGGAAAGGTGGAACAATGCTAGAATTCTACGAATTTTCAGGTACTTAACTGAACACTTGTTTGCCTTTTTGTAATACAGGAATTCTACTTTCATGTATGCAGAAAATGGATGATGATGAGTGTAAAAGAGTTTTATGAGAAAAAACCATGCAAGTATAAGTGTGTGCGTGTTGCGATATTGTTTGATGTTGTATCATCATCATCATCATCATGCAATTCATAGACGTACACATAATAAAATACATTATGTGCATAATAATGTAATATGAACAGCAATCTTTTTTTACGTCCAAATCATCTAAACTTTTTCTCCCCACATAAGCCACAAAAAAACTTCCCCTTTTAGATTTTGCCAGTCGTCTGTCGGGACGGGAGACATATCACAGGCACACATTACACGTTATAGTGCATTCATTCTTCCAACATCCGTATTTAAGTCCATCCATGATGGCAACTGGCAACGTGCGTGTGTGTGCAACAGTACAGGAGATTACGTCTAGTAATACAGTAAATAGTATTATAACATGGAGCCAAGCAGCTTCGTATTGATATACCTAAGCTTAGGTTAAAATGATGTTGATGATGGTGGCATTGCAGCTTAAAATCAGACCGAGTTCAAAACTCACTTTTTTGTGGCTAGAGAGAACAAAGGAAAAAACATCATCATCACCATCAAAATAATCATCAAATCAGATCAGCGAGACATGCTATTCAGAAAAAAACCAAAAAACTATTATTTTTTGTTCACCGATGCAACGCAAAAGTCTGCACTCGCATCATTCACTCAACTGCTCTTTCTCTCAGACAGAGAGAGCAAGATATGAAAAAACGGGCTGGCATATTACACATGTACCAGATAATCATAATAATATGTGTGGATTATGATGATGATGATGATATTTTGATTATACGCTTTGTTGCAGTATTTACAAAAAATAATAATAAGCTTGTAGGGAGTTTTAAATTCTTAGAAAAAGTGAGCAAAACTGGCAAATTATTGGGCTCGTAAAAAAGCAATACCGATTTGTAAGCACATTCATACACATATATATGATGTGTGATATGTACATAAAATAAATTAAATCTAACTTGTAAGTGTTTTATAGGAAGCGAGAAAAAAAAGAAATACACGAAATGACCCTACGATTTTTTTCCTCTTAATATTATTGAAAAAGCATTTAAACGCCTTTTAGTTTACTGTTCGCTGACTAATCAAACTAACAGGCTGATCTATTATCGAGATAATATTTAATAAGAAGGTAACAGACAGGCGTTCATACCTATATTCAACAGGCACGAAGCGAAAAATGTGTGTAGGTAAGTGTGTTTTATCATCAAAGCCCTTTTTACACTTTGATTCATTTTTTCTTGCCATTTTACACGTTATGCATGCAATCGGCTGCCTTCAAGCTATTAAGTAGCCGACCAAGCAGGTAACTTAGCAAGTCAGTCATCATCAACATCATATCAGTCAGTCAGTCACAATAATAATAAAAAATAATAATGAAGCTTGGCTTCTTGAAAAGATCTATTTATCTAAACTGCCCCGTAAAAGTAAGCAAGTAGCCAGTCAGTCGGTAACTGAAGAAGAAGAAGAAAAAAAAAACATTTAAATAAGTTAACAAACAACCACACGTAAAATTTCTTACGTTTCCTCGACCAATGCCAATAAGTCCATTGTTTCTCGTGAAAAGTGTTATGTATCCAACCTCGTAAAAAGATTCAAATTGAAAAGGGCTTAACAGAAGAAAAGTGTTAGCCTCAAAAGTTTTTTACACACGCTGTATAATTTTCTCTATATGTCAATATGAAGGAAGCCTTTTTAAGAAGGTATAAATATTTTTTATAATTTTACATTCGTCACTTAACTATCTAATTTGACTGATGCATGTATTCTCTTATATATACCTACCTATGTACGTGCAAACATTAAATCATGCCACTGCTATATAAAAATGAACCTATCAAATATTGGCTTTTTTATATTGGACCTCTATATACATTTTGGCTATTTACATTTAATAATCACTTTACATGAAACTTTATAAAAATCAGGCTGAGAGATAGAAAAAGAGATGATGAAACCAGAATCAAAAAAATAAAACAACAACTGCCGCTGCTCCTGCTCTTCTGCTGCCGACGCGATGATAATGATTATGACGAAGACGACGGACAGAAGGGTAGCAAGTACTGCTATAGTGCTACTACACACATACATACATATACACATTTTACTACAACAACCCCTGATGTAAAGGTTTTTTAAAAGTTGTGATGCTGGTGAACAAAGGAACAGGTGCAAGCTGGTGAGCTTCTCTCCGCTGCTTTTTCTTGATTAGTTGGGTTTTTGTACATAATACCGTGTAAACTGTATGTCTGTCTAGGTAATCTTATTATTATTACACATGCAATGAAGGTATCACCAACGAACCACCACCGCCACCAAACAAACAACCATCACTGAAAAGTGGTTGATAGGGATGATGATGGGACGATGATGATGCCTGTTCTTCTTCATTTGCTCTTGCAGTGCTACTGCTCTTTCTCCCATTTTTCCCTCGTCCGTTGTTGCCACACGGTATTTTTAACTCTTTCTTTTGAAAACAATAGCAGGTGAATAAAAAGGTAGAAAAATGGATTGTTTGGGATCCACAACAATTATAATTTAGCATGTGATATTATATCACAATATATTTTGCATTTCATCTTCTTCATGATCATCATCATCATCGCTATTGACCATCAAACGAAAGGCGAGAATAAAATACATGGGCAGAGAGAGAGAGAGAGAGAGAGAGAGGAGTAACAAGTTCAGCTGGCTGACATGCACCAAGTGAGTATTGTAATGTGTGTAGTTTGTTTAGGGTACATTCATAAAAAAATTTAAGACATGCACATTCCTTGAATAAGCACAATTGCAACCATGCACATTCATACATTTTTTTTCTATTTCATCCGTTGATCCGTTGATATCAGTCACAAAGTTAAATGCTGTGTATGTACATGCATAATATATGTTGACTAGACGCCTCTACAAAATGTAATACCTATACGGTAAAAGCATGGGTTGATATGATAGAGAACTACACCTAAATGTGTACGTAACCTTTAAAAATAATAGTCGACAGATTGTAGCACCCGTAATATAATCTCCTTTTTATACCATCAAATTTATGTAGCAATGTATTTCATACGTATATTAAAACGAAACTATCAACTTTTTCCCGATGACATTCAAGAGAAATAATTGTGTATTTTACCTTTTACCTTTTTCTTCTAGGTTGTGTGTGTGTGTGCACCTACCTATCTGCGAGTAAGTTGGGCAAGCTGCATGCAACAGGCAACAGGTAAGTATGTGGTAGTAACAAGTTTACTACAATTCATTATTACTTTTTCGATTTGCGATTTTATCTAGACTAGACAAATGTACTTGTTGTATGAGAACATTTACATTTATCATTCATGAATCCACCAACCTCAAGAATGCAATGCACGCATCATCTTCAATCAAAATCACAATCCTTTGTAGTACTACAATTCAATGTATGTTGGAGAATGCCGAATTCCAAGTGCACACTAAACTTTGCATACACACGTCCCTGTTCGGAATGCTTTGAATTTTTTTTATTTCTTAGAAAGATCGAAAATTTGTAAATGAAACGGACGGACAGGTTAAACGAAAGGGGTTAAAGTTGTGGGAGAAAATTAACTGGAATCGAGATAAAAATCTGGGAAAAGGAGAAAAAGTGGGAAATAATAACAATAATAATAACGATAATTGTTCGTCTTTTAAAGACAAAATAGAAGGAAGAAAAAAGAGAAAAAAGTTAGTTTTTGTAATCAAAGAAGCAGCTGCTTCCTCCTTATTACAGCGTACAGAAACGACCACGTTTTTTAACTTTTTTTTCCACGTTCACATCATCAACATCGTTTGCCTTCAGTTGTGTGTGGACGGATAAAGTCTGTTACTGTAAAACTAAAGCAGATGTGTAAAAAAAATTGCGCTCTCAGGTATGTGCATTAATGCCACATCATTTTACGGGCATATGTTCATTAGCCCGGTTCATCGAATTTTAAAATCCATTCAACATTAAATGACTCACGTAAATCACGATCGTGATAAAGCTGATACCTTAAGAAAATTGCCAAGCCTGCATTTTTCCTTACAGGAAATAACATCTGCACTTTAAAGTATACGTGGGGATTGTTCCATTCTGAAAGTTTACCACACACTTTTATGAACCCTGAGCATTCTTTGTATCAATTAGTATATCAATATGAGAAATGAAGATTGATAACAAAAAATAAACATTAATTTCATACGTACTTATAATCTAATACTAATACTACTTTGCTTTACAATGACATGGATGGATAATGACTAATGACTCGCAAGTCGCCAGCCCTACATTAAATCAGCACGAGAAAAAAAACGAATGATCAGCACAACGTGAGTTATAATTGTATTTGAGACTTCCTTTGTTACTTCCTCACATCCTGATTCTGACACTCTGTGTTGAAAAGCACGAATTCCCTAGCAGGATAGATGAGGTTTGCCATCGTATGAAATGATACCATAAACAAATATATACTCACTCCGTCAAATTCTTCAATTAATCAAGGTTTGCGAGTCATAAAATTACACAACTGGCTAGTATGAACATATCATAAACTGGGCATGTGGTGAGCATGTTCTGTGGAAGTAATTTATTTTTAGGTAACACTCAAACTGAAAATATATATGATCTCTTCAAGTAATTAATACGTATCTCAGAGCGCTATCGCTGCAAAAAATGGACGTACATAAATCCAGCTCTCTAATTCCACACATCGCTTTATATAATAGCAATTACAACAACTATTAATATTATACGGTGTGTAGTAACACTATTAATTCTTTGATGACTTCCACACATGCAATCATTGAGTAGCATCTAAGAATTTCATTAGGAGTTATAATCATTCTCGACATCATCATCATCATCACCGCGTTAGCTAAGATTTGCGTGGTATGCGGTATGACGGCGATGATGATGATGATGCACGGTGTTGTTACTTGTTGACTAGTACCTAAAAAGTACCTCGAAAGTATATGCTCGACTTGAGTCGCTATTTCTACATTCTACATGCACGTCAGCTATTAATACCGACAGCAGCGCTGAATTTATCTTTCTCAGTTTTCTAAGAAGCGAAAGAGATTTTAAGTAAAAAAAGAATTTATTTGTTTTATTGCCCAAATCAAATCCACGCTTGCCTCATACTCATAATTTCCCATTTATTTTCAGTGGTAGGCTCATAAAATTTTATAAACTATGTTAACTTGCCATCATTCAAAATAGTGAAGCAACTACTATTACATAAATAAACTCGTCGGTGTGCGGTGGCTGCAGCAGCGTAGTAGCCTGAAAGCATGTCGATGCTTATAATACGGTCGGACAGGTGAAAAATTGTTGTCAAGAAATGGGAGTCAAAATACTAATTTAGATAAGGTCAAAGGCAAAAACGCAAAATGGAAAAGTATAAGAGGTACTCTTCAGACCAGACGGGGTCTTATGGTAAATAGGTGGTAGAATACTAGCCTCATATCCATAATTATCTAGAAATCTTGACAGCTGCTTTTATAACTGAAATTATTATAGTACAGTAACGCGTGGGTATATAAAACCTTATTGCCAACAGATTATAATGTTTATATGGGTTTTTCACAAAGAGAAAGAGAGAGAGAGAGAGAGAGAGAGAGAGAGAGAGAGAGAGCTGGCAACTTTATTTACATTTACCACACAATACGTGCTGACTAAATAGACAATGAATTTTTCCACTTTTTAAAATCCGATCTGCATGCAAAACGTACGTAGCAGACAGACACAGGAAGTCGGACACTAACCAAAGCATTCAAACTAAGTTTTTTCTTTGCTTTTTCTTTTTTCATATCGACGGAGAGTTCTTGATGCCTTTGAGTGATGTTCTATTGGCTGCTTATTTTCATGGCATTACAACAAAACAACAGCGCAGGAGAAAAAATATAATGTGCAGTCATAAAGTGAACCTCTTTTGTATCATCACCAGTGTTGAGTGAAAGATAAAAAGGCGTACTAATAAACTAGAGTGCAAGCTAAGCAAAAACGGGAGAATGTGAGCGATGAGCAATATTTTTTCTCGTTTCTACTTTTTCTGATAAAGACAAAAAAAATCAAAGTAAAAAACGCACACACGCAACTCATTACCGAAGTATATACATAATATTATGAGCACAGACTGCAACATATATTATATGAAAGTACGTGCGCGTGTGTGTTTATATGGATGGATGTATGAAAATTTTCTTCATTTCAAAAGAGACATGAATTTTGTTTATGATGATGATGAGTGTGTGTATGGAAGTGTTGTACCTATGAAATATACTGATTCGTGCGTGGTGGTGGTGACGGCGGTGGTAGGTGCCATGTACTATACCGCGCTGATACCACTGTGGTCGTATTTTTTGAATGGCGAAAGCATCTCTATTAAAAAAAAGGTTTGTGTGTGTGGTGGAAGCAATAACAATAATGAGAAACTGCTTTTCATTACGACATAATATCTTTTGTACTCTGCATAAACACATGCACACGTTATTCACCACCACCACATTACACACTCCACACAGCAATTTTAGTCACACAGGAAGACGATAAGAAATGTCTTGGAAAATAATGCCAAAAGCAATCCCAATAGCTATTTGGTCCAGGATGATGATGTGATAGTTGGGTAATGAGGGGATGATGAAAGGAGAAGAGAGAATGTATGAAAATATTACTTATTATGCACGCAATTTTAGGAAAAAAAGCATTTTGATGTTTCTTTGTTTGTTTTTTTTGTTCTCTCGCTTACCTTTTACGAATCGGAAGGCTCTTGTTGTCAGCAAACTTGGGTGATCCAAGATAGATCGGTGATGTGGGCTGTGGATGTTGTGGATTATGGATTTGTTGAGTTGACTGATGGTTGGTGTTGTTAGCAGCGTTGTTATTTGAAATTGAATATGAATGGTTGTGGTTAGTGCTACCACTAGTAGTGCTGCTGTTGTTGGTTGTGCTGGCGTTACTACCACTACTGATGATACTATGCTGAGAATGGTGATGTAAGCTCAAGTTTGCGGCTCCAATGCTGAGATCAAGTGGCGGTGGTATAGGTTTGTTCTTCCTTATTGAAAGAGACGGCACTTGATGATGATTGTGAGAAGGAGAACTTTGCTTTTGCTGATGGTGCTGCTCACCACCACCACACTCTTCTTGTTGATGATAATTTCTGCTATTCTTCTGATGTTGTTGACTTGTCGTCGTCGTATTAGTCTTGGTCGGGTTACTGAGATCAGTGGGATGCTTCTGCTCCTTATCTTCTGTTTCCTCCTCTATTGCTACTTCTTCATGTCTACTTGCTCTTCTTAATAATAATGTCGACGAGGATGATATTGATGCCGATGTGGATGATGAAGACGAAGGAAAAGTTGATACGAATGGTGATGATGATGGTGGCACTCCCAGGTTGGGCTGATGGTGCTTCTGCTGCCCTGCGATTGATGCAGTTGAGGATAATAATGATGAAGTTGGTGATGTAGTTACCACCACTAGTTCTTCAGGTTGATCTTGAATCCTCGACGTGGTCTTATTTGAAGCTACCAAATCTACAGCACCACAAGATCTGCTTTCATCTGTTGCATTCGTAATAATGGTAGTAGAAGTGGTAGTTGTAGAAATACTAGTAGGAGGATTCCGGTAAGTTTGTGAATGAAACTGTTGTTGGTAAAGATGATGATGGTGGTCAAGTTGAAGTCGTCCGGCAACTGAAGATGATGATGACTTCCAACTATTTAAACTAGCTGCTGCAGCTTCTGTTACTGTTGTTGTCGAAGATGATGATGCTGATGGGGAAAGAGATGAAGTTGTTGAAGAGATTAGCACAACTGGGTTCTTAGGACCAGACAACAGTGAATAAGAATGAGAAGCTGCAGACGAACTTCGTGCTGGGCTTGTCGAAGAGCCCACTACTAGTTGGTGGTGCTTTGATCTTGGTCCAGTTAGTTCAAGGGGGGATGACGACGTTGATATTATTGCAGTAGCAGTGGCAGCAGTCGCTTTTGAGGAAGTATTAGCTTCGTTATTATTATTATTTTGTGAGGATATAGGAGTCTTGATACTTGAGGAAGACTGTAAAGATTGTAAATGTTGAGAAATTGGTGGAGATAAAGACGGTGGCGATGATACTCTTGCTCTACTTGTTGCTCCAACTCCTACTACTACTGACGCTGTTGTTGGTGGGGGTGGCAGCATCGCTAAGGAAGATGTGGTTGAGGACAACAACGAGGGCGATCTCTGGGGAGATGCTCGCTGCTGCTGTGATTGTGGGGAAGATACAAATGCTGATGGTGGCGGCGGTGGTGATGACCCTTCCCAGTCCATATTTATGTTCAGCAAGTTGTTTTATTTATTGAACTGTTATACAGATTTTTATTATCGCTATCTACAACCAGAGTTGATTATGACGATGATGCTCCGCTGAGAGGATACTGAGCTATCGCCAATAATTTTTGCGGTGTATGGTTAAGCAGCAGGCGCTCCACACCACTACCATCGACGATCAAGCTCAGACATGCACAAAAGATTGATTCAGTCCAGCAGACGTCTTTTTTACTTTGCTGCAATATAATAAAATATAAGAAAAGGTATTAACAAATCACTTTTTGATAAAAAAAAATTGTTTTCTACGTCAGATCTGTCCCTTTCAATACTCAAATGCATATAACCACTTCTGCTCCCTGTCTCTGTACTCTATTCCTTTTTACATGCTGATATATACTTGTACATTGATTGCCACATAATACCCAAAAGAGATTTATGTACTTTTTTGGTATGCACGTTACACTTTCAACTTTGTTTGATGTGTGAGTGTATAAAGTTCCTCGCTGTGATAATCATTATGCGAGCCATCAAAGAGGAAAGCTTTTCTTCTGGTTTGGGTGATAATGATAACACTTTTCTTATAAATGCTCGTCGTTTTACAATGACATGCTGCCCTCAAATATCCTTTTTCTGTGCACAAGTAGGCACATAATACGTCGGAAAAACGTACTGCATTTGCTCTGGCATGATAGTTTGTGGACACAAGCCTCATCTCTTTTTATACACCACCAATATGCACTGTGGTGGCGAGCAACATTTGTGTCAATATTTTTACATTGTACAAAGAAACTTCCTTGAACACAAAAAACTTGTTTCAAGTCAAGACCATGAGACAGGACAGGACGGAAACGCAAAAACCATTGCCTGCATACAGAAAAAAAACAGCCAGACCAGACAATTCTACGAAATTCCTGATCTTATATTCTATGTAAAAGGTTGAAATGGAAGAAATTATGTAAACACGAAGCATTAAATAACTGTATTATTTGTTTTATAAACAGTGTCAATATAATGTCATAAAGGAAAATCAGCATCAAACTTTTGTGCTCTCACTCCAATGCTCTGCTTTAACGTGTAACAGAACAGCACTTATAACAAGGAAATCGTCGAGAACTGCGATATAACCGAATCAAAAAGGGGGAAATGAATGAATTAAGTAGAAAATTTCATTTTATATGTGCGACTTGGTTTTCAGAAATCGAACAAGAATCACGTTTGGGTCACATTAACTGCCAGTAAGTGTGTTGGTGGATAATTAAAACATTTTTGTCAAACATAAAAAAGGTTGTTCAGTCAGTCGTATTCAGTCCGTTAAATACATGGGGAGAGTATACAGGCTGTCAGACAAAACAAAACCAGACAAGTATTTAGAGTAAGTTTCAGTCAATTACTACAAACACGAATGAGTGACTCTAACTATTAATGATTGGTCAGCCAGCATGCAGACCGTTTGCAATAAATAATATGTCAGTATAATAATATTGATGTGTATCTTTCAATAATTCAAAAAGCAGACAGCATATTTTTTCCAAAATCTTCCAACTGTCTTTACAACACAAAAGAGACTATTCTTATTATGACGTTGACGATGCGGACAACGACTTTGTAATAAAATGTTCTTTGTTTCCTTTGCGCGCAAGTCTAAAAAGATTT
>JAHZNE010001901.1:0-10095 GCA_027744055.1 Callyntrura sp. NNG-2020
ATGGCAGTATAATATTTTGGTGACGTGGAAGTGCAGATTTACTCTTTATTTATTAATAATGCGTACGAAGACTCGTTAACGTTGAAACAAAATGACGTAAACGAAGAAAATATAATTTGTTAAACTGTCTTCTTAGACGCTACATGTTTTGAATGTGTTTACACTAACGTTTATATCTTATACGACAATGGAACAATAAATGGACAATAATTTTTCGTTGGTGGGATTGTTTAGTAGGTGAACAATGCTCTATAGTGTAACTAACGAGATCTATTGAATTACCTAATTTCTTCAAATGTTTCCAAAGTTCTAGTACTGTGCAAATGTTCAGCCAATTCCAGGACGACACCAAAAGTAAGCAGTACATGTTAGTTTAAGTGAAAGCAATGAATATTTTATTCGTGTACTATATATTTAGAATGATACCAAGTGAATTTACAAATATATTAATGTTATAAATTTATCTGATGAAATATTACTAAAATGCGGACACCAATATGTGCTGTTGCACTGGACACACATTGATTCACTAGTTACCTGGCGCGGTATGTATATTCAATTCAAAATTCAAACCTATTTACGGTGATTGTTCGCATTTCGGGCAATTGTTAGATATGATAATCCGTAGACGTAAGCTATTTAGTATGTAATACAGATAATATTGTAAGAAATTATTACGGCAAGCAAAGCGGACATTTGTGCAAACATTTTGATTATTGCATCATTGCGAGGGCTGCAATCCGTTGGCTCTTATTAGACATAGAACTCTGCTTTTGAGTTATGGATAAATATAGTGATTAATAATGATCACTGATTATCATATTTTAGATTACATCAATTTATTTAGGAACTGCTAATGTTACTTTTCTCTGTTGCAATTAGAGAGTTCCTTATGTACATCATTATCTGCGATATAGACAAATGGGATAGTACATTTATTTATTCAACAGTAACAAATTAACGGTTTGATTGATTACAAATTCTTCCATTGTCAGAGGTGCCAATAGATCCAAGTAATTGGAGCTTCCAAAATAAATTTTCAGTACTGGACACGATTTTATCCACTTTCGCAGCCATATATTTCGTTTTAGCCTCAAATTTCCATTTATCCGTTGCTGAACTTTCATAGATGTGCTACATACATCCGATAGTATACCAAATCCAAATATGGCGACAACGAAACACGTCGAACCGATCCAGGCGTACAATATATTGTACCCCAGAGTTCCTTCCGTGTAGTTTCCAGAAATTACAGAGATGTCGTTGCAGAAACACATGACTTGCATTATCATGTCTGACGGTATACAAATTCCCAGAACCCCCATGAAACAGAGCAATCGATACCGATGAACCAGAATCTGCAGTTCTCTGTAACACAAAGTGGACCTCCAGTTGTTTTCTTCGGTGGGTTTGCAGTGCATCATTTGCCTAAGACCAGAAACATACATTCTTCTATGATTCTAAAATTTTCACTTGGACTGTCCTATGACAATTACATAAATATAAAATTGGATTTCGTTTGATAAATCCGTTTTCATGTAACATACCTACCATATTCTCTTATGTAGGTTCGAAAACAATAACCGTATAAAATGAGTTGTAGGCCGCTATGAAAACAGAAAGTAGTCGCTATTAAACACCAACATAGGTAGGATAACAACGATATTCCGACCTTGGTGCCAATTTCTACTGTACTGTACGTTGGATCCCTAAACATTCCAACTTTACTTTCATCGCATTGCTCACTCAAAAATTAGCCCCCGCACATGGGAAAACATGGATTTCGTAGTACATTGAGATGGTAAATCACCGGCATTACTGTTTCTGTAACTGCCAGCAATCTGAGAACGTACTTAATGAAAAGAACTGTTTTCTTCTGCATTGACGTATTCCGCATTTTATTTCCTTTTCCATGCCTTTCTTTGTACTCGATAAGACAATTGCAGAGACTCACACTTCCCGAGAGATCATGAAAATTTACCAGATTGACCCCATATAACATTGTGAACGTTGTCAGGAAAAATACACTGCGTTGCTTCAAAAAGAGATGCTGTTTTGCGAACACGAATGACTTGAAGTAACGTCAAGAAAAAGTAAAGGAGGACAATTTTCAGGTAGAAACTGTAAATATATTGTATTCGTTTACTTCTCATTTCTAAGCGATTCAGGTGATGGTTCCATTTGAGTGGTAAAACACCGCTCCAATCACAAATGCGTAGGTTACGTGGAATTTCTTTCAAAAGACCGTTCGCCCCGAGAAGAATCATGATGCCGCTACAGAGACAAAGATAATATTGTTGTAGGCAAGACTCCGGTTCTACTGCAAAAGGAGTTCTGGTTGGCAAAATATAAAGAATAGTCGTATTTTTATCTTCTTTAATTATTTGCTGTTGTGTCATTGAAGCCAGGCATATTTTGATGTAAGATTTGTGTATAAATGTAAATGGTTGACATCATTAACAAAAGCAACTTACATAGCAGTTGATGTTAACGTCCTTATGTCCACAGGGTTACCAAAACTGGAACTATGACTTCACCTTAGCAGGGTATTGACTTATACTACATTTTTGTGCTGTTCGTTGGATGCAGCCTAGGCGGTATTTTCCTGTTATACATAAATTACAACCGAGAGTTGTAAGTAATACTGAGCCAGTCAGAGATTACCTTGTTAAGAAACCGATTGTTGCTGCCGAACTGCGAAGTTTTAATCCTGGTGTCGGTATCGTTATTTTCAAAAGTGTAGCACAAAGGTTACCCTGTGGCTTATGGTATGCTGAGATGCAGACGTGACTCCCACAATGTATTTTATGCCAGCATAAGGGCATAAGGGCCGTACAAGCATAAGGGCCGTACAAGCATAGCGGCCGTTTGAACGTTGGGACCGTGAACAGTTAGAAGCTCTACAAATTTATTATCTACAGTTCTTTATTTTTTTTAAGATTAAAAGAGGTTTATCCTATGTACAAAATGTACGTACCTGCAAGTAAAACGCCGTTTTGTAGTAATATTCACAGATGCATAATGAGGTGACAGAAAGATACAAAAATTATTATTTTCCGGACGGCGCTGTTTTAAAAAAGCTAATGCCTATAAATAGCATTTCCAACACCTATAAATCACAAATGGGACGAAACATCTGAAATTGCTTTATCTGCAGAATCAATATTATCAACAAACCATGAAACCATTACCATCTCATTCCACACATTTGAACCAAATAACCACGAGGTGAAACAGTAGTTGGAGTTGAGACGTAACACCTCTAAGCCAAATATCTCAAAAAGCTTTTGCCAGAGATACCCTGTTGATTATCATACCTCGTCCCAGTGGGCCCTTAGACATATACTTGCTTCAGATTGCAACTTTTGCCTGCCATGCCATTTCATACTGCACAGGAAGAAACAGGTTAACATATTGATCTGAATGATCCTTATGCCTCCAGATAAACAATATCACAACAATTGACTAAAGCGTTGCAAACAAAATCTCATGTGTCAAGAGATTACAATTGCATCATTTACAAGACTGGAGGTCATGACTGGAGAAAAAGACGGAGTTTTTAAAATAAAACTAAACTTATAAAATTTTAAATAATAGAATGGCATATTTATAAAAACTCTAATTTCTAATATCACTTTTATAACAACAATAGTTTTATTTGAAATTTGCGAGGAAACGATAAATTTCTGTGGAGTTTTATACACAACAGAACGCCATTATAAAATTGTTGCATTTTTAACTACCAAGAGAAGTACTGTAATTGTTTAATCGAAGAAAAAGTACGACTTCTTCTGTTATGGATTAAACATGTGAAATATCCTAGTACTAAACAAATCCAGTTGTTTTGAAGTTGTATAATAAATGTAATACTTAACAATTAAAGCGGTTTTCTGTTGTACTTTTTAATATTAGATTTTGTTGTCAGCAATATTGGCGAGAATGACATGATTTTGCGGGATACGGATTTAAGTAGAATTAATATACACATGGAAAGTTTTGGAACGGAAAGTTTCTAACGCTTATGGATTTTCTGTAAAAACCCCCACCGTCATATCTGGACACCGATCGGCTACAATGACAATCATAAATATGAGGACGTTGTCTAATATGTCGTTACTTTTAATAGATTTAGCGTGTTTGACGTATAGGTCGTTAAAGTCATTGAAAGTATAAATACATGGTCATTCAAGTAACCAATATCCAATTATTAAAGTTTAAACACTGCAGAAATGCAAACGAAGATGTGATCACACGTTCAGTGGTGTAGCGGCTATGGAGAAAGATGGAGAACGTTCTCCAGTCCGGATCGTCGGAGGGGTCCCGAAGAGGAAGGCCGAATTGGTTCCTCCCCGTTTACCGACGGGGCCGCACGAATTTTAAGATTGTGCAAATCTATATTGCGAAGAGATTCAACAGTTACTCAAATTTACACTTTGTACGTCTACAAGTAGATGTTTATTTAACTTATCCTATTAAAAGCTGAACAGCACATCAACAATTAAAATAATTGTGGATTTTGATTAACCTCCTTGCAATGGTGAGATTTTTGTACCGTGCACATATATATGACTAATTTAATTTAATTTGACGTGTTTAATTTATGTATAGTACAAATATGTGGTAAAACATGTTGACCTAAAAAGTCTCGAAGATTTGTACGGCCCGAAGTGGTTGTTCTCCGTCACGTCGGTACGGCCCCTTTGACAGTCCGGCCTGTCCATTTTAAACGTCATCTATTCTTACCCGACAAGGAAACTTGACTCTTTGTAGCGCTTTTAAAGAGTAATGCCCCCACCTTTGTATTCAAAATTGGTAAAGCATCAGAGTTTCTGTTCCAGAGTTTTATGATTATAAAATGAGAAAATGTGAAATTGTAATAGTATCCTAGTCCTATTGTAAATACAAAATCGTTCCGTTTGAACGGACCATCATTATCATGAATTCGTCTGGCATACGCTTCCGTAGTATTTAAAAAATCACTCTTATTCAAACATTTAGGGGGGGGGCACGTGCCCCTGGTGCCCCATCCTGCGTACGCCCCTGCCTACAGCACCTTTACTATAAATGGAAGAACGATGGAATGAAATACCAACTACATTGCTCATTGCGTCACTACGACCAGCGTGGAGATCACTCTGACTAATTCGAATATTTACACTCATATTATTTCAAAGACGAATGACGACGTCGAGATGCTCACTATGCAATAAATCATAATAAAATCTGATGAATAAAAAATCAGTTGCCAAAAATTTGACTGCATACTGCATTTATGTAAAAAACAAATGTTGAAGATATGATATATATCATATGTATGAGAAACAAATATTGAATGTCTAAATATAGGAGCAACATACTGTGTTTGATGAATATGCCGAAAAACTGGTCACCAACGCAATTCAGATGAGACTGACGGTTTCAACATGATCAGCATTTTTGGATATTTGTATTATCGTGATGGAATTTATAAGCCCGTTTCCACCAAAATCAATACTCAGACTCAAATTATAACATGAAAGTTGCAAGTAGTGTATCCGCTTATAGAAATGCCGAGTAAAAGCCTTGTTTTTCGGTGAAAATTTGATAACAGCAACCACTCTTTGTTTCATTCCAATGCACATGCACAGTCACAAAATAATTCTCCTCAATTAAACATTAAAATGTGCACGGGTTGTAGTGCGATTTTACATCTTGTCGTGTAAAAGGGTGTGTGTGAAATGAATGTAAAAAAAACTTTCTGTATTTGCCAAAATAACCTTTTCATCAAAAGAGTGAGTGGAAGCATAAAAGTGTTTACAGAAAATATAGTTTCGGGAGGTTATAAAGAATGCAAGTTACAAGCTCGCATTGTTCGTGTACTTTTAGAGTAGACTACGATGTCAAGATATTTTCTAACAAGTGAGGTAAAATAATATATTTAAATTCCTGGCCAAACACACTTCAGCCTCATTTTATGCCTATCTGGTGAAATTTAGGTTAGTGAGGTTTGAATTTACTATTTTGCTAAATTAGTTTTTCAGAATAGAAACTACGAATCAATACGAACTACTAATATGTGATATCACCATATTTGACTCCTTTATTACTTTCATATTATTGTTTATGCTGACTTATTTTCCAAGTTCATAAAGTAATATATACACGTGCTAAATGTTAAATCCCTCCAATCCTAAAGGTCTGTCCGCCTTAGAATAGTAAACACTGTACTCACTTTGCTTGTGAGCGAATGACTACACATTTGTGCATTGTAGCTGCCCTTATATTTCGCACTTGTAAAGGAATATCCATGAAAAATTGAGATTTGTTTTGACTGAAAGATTCCACACACCTATAGATCATACTGACGGTTTTAATATTTTGTTTTGGGAAATCAAACAAAATTTGCAATACCAGCACCATTGGTCACCTTCAAATATCAACTATCTGTTACTTTGGAGTGGCACAGAACCACATTGACGTTCTACATGCAATGGGGTAATCAATTTGAGTTGTCAAATAACAAAGTGTTCAACGTAAATGCATAAATTATTCCTGAAAAACTCTTGGACAGTGATTTATTTTGTTGCTAAGTTATTAACGTGGTGAGATTAAAATCAAACCATGAATTAGGCACACAACTGTTATTTAAAATTTTACAACCTTTTTAACTTTTTATTTTTTTTATATCTGTGTATATGAACTTTTCTTGTATATTTTAAATATTGAAACATTTTTTATCGAACTAATAAATCAAGAGAATTTGGTAATTCTATTTACATTTAACATCGCCAAGTATATTTTGAAATATATCTTTCCATTCATTAAAATACAGCTTTGTGCGTTTCCTGAAGTCACTGCTTCTGGCGTAGTAAATGAAGAAATTAGCAGACGAATTCAACACAACGGCAAGCACACCAATGCTTATGATTTCTCGATAAACATAGCCTTTAAACCCTGTAAGATGTGAAACGAACAGTGCTGCATTTGTAAATATCCCCAAGGTTATAACAGGAACAATCATCCTTGCTGGCTGTAACTCATTTTGGTCCGTAGAGCGTAACTCAGACCTTTGCTTTAACACACTTTTAATTTTAATATACGTCAAAATTGTTAAAATAAAATAAATTGTGATAATTAACCAATAAAAGGGACCACGTTTAATAAAGTACAAAATCCACGGGTGTATGTATTTCTCCGACATATCTGTTAGAATGAGCGTGTATTTGAGGTCACGAAAACTTGGCAGGTCAAATCCAACTCCATTTAAATCTCCGTATACATTAAGTCCGACGCTATAATCAACGTAGGCAGGAATGAAAATTATCCAAAGTAGAAACAGCAGCATGAATACTTGGTTTTTTGCACGTGTTAATGTGAACCATCTGCGAAATTTCAATGGATGACTAAATGAAAAATATCGCTCAATGGCAATCAAAAGGGCCACATTATCAGATGCGGTTTTGTCTAAAAGGAAAACATATTTATTTTTTGTGAACAAAAAATTGCGAGCATAATTATAGTGTAGTATATTTACGTACACAGAGGAAGCGCAAAATAGGATGTCAAAAACCAGGAGAGTATTATATATTCTCTTCCAAATGTATTGTCTATAAGTAAGATTAAAAATAACCTTTACACTTTCTTATTACATAGATTTTTGTTACCTTTCCAAAGTAAACTTCACACGTGGTGAGCGGTAGTATGTATGTCTTCAAAGCATATACACGTTCTAACTAATTGGACGCGTTGAATTTCAAATAAAATAAATGCAAATTACAAAATTTAATCATAATCGGAGTTGTTCTATGATTAGTATGAGCTTAGGTCTAGCACTATCTGACATTAAAATTTCCTGTTTATGTGACAAAGTTCATATAAAACCGTAAAGTGGAATAGGTGACACCTTCGTAATAACGTTGAACTCAATTGTACGAGCTTTATTCTTAAGGCGTCTTCCCCGTGAGTTGCGTTTAAGCGACCGCGTTTACGGTTTATTAAGCAATTAAAGAACGATTTGGATTCGTGTCCATCTTCTCGGAACGTTATTGCATTGTACCTATAAATCATATACTGGCTCATTCAGAAATGCTTTAAATTTCTACCCCTTCTTTTCCCCGAGTAAATGATTATTGTCAAACTTCTCAGACTAGTATTCCTAATTTAAGGAAGGACTTTTAATTAAGGAAACCAAACTTTTAAAATTTGTTTTCAATTGCAGTTTATACTTCTGACGGTCGATCCGTCGAACTGACAATCTGCACCGTAATTTAATGCCCAGAATTTTTTGTATCACTCACCAAAATAGGAAGATAACGCCAAACCAGTGGATATGCTGATCAGACAACAAAAATTATCAATGTAGGCCAGTACCGTTCCAAGGAAATAAAATGAAGACTTATTCCGGTTTTCTTTAAACATCTTGATAATAATACTGTTCGTCATCAATCCAACTACAGAGACTACGACTGTTAAAATGGACAGAAGCCCACAGATTTTGTGGCCCAACCCGCTGAAGTCGTTAACGCTTTCTCTCGAGTAATAAATGTGTACAAACCGACATTTGAAACAGTGTGTTGGGAATCTTGGAGAGCACTGGATTCCGGATAAGGGAAAGTCCACATGTAAGCATATCAAAATACTCAAATTTGATGATGTGTTTGGCAAAGAAATGCTTTTGTTAATGTCTGACATGGTAAACCAAATATTTTATTTTTGTATTATGATGGTGGCTCTTCACAGGCGCGGTCTTGAAATGATAAATGATTGGTTGTCTTTAGATAAACTAATGCAGCTTTACTCTACGTAATTGCATTAAATTTGGGAATTACCCTGCACACAGCACTTTTTGCGGTAACAGAATTTCTGAGTTGCACGAGCGTCACATCATAAACGTTTGTGACAGTAGTGTTTAAATGCTCTATAGAGCATGTATTTTTAGACGAATAAAATAACTATTGACAGAATCATATTTAAATTTATTACATTGCACGCTTTATAAATAAACGGTAATGTTTCATCCCAAAGAACAACTTAGAAATTTCAAAATTGCATTTTATAAGTGAATACATAATATTTTACCGTAAACATTTTGGATTTGGCAAGAAATTATATTTTGTTTTAGTGGCACAGAATGCTTGCTAATTTATTTGAATTTGTCAACCTGATAGACTGACGTGATTTCGTAAAAAAAATAAATGCAGTAGTTTAAAATTACTCACTCTAATACTGATCATGCACAAAACTGTTTTTGGTGAATGGAAATACCCCTAAGGTAGACACAGTTGTTTGTTGGCGCTGGCCTGNTTTGTTGGCGCTGGCCTGACTCGTGTTAATTGGTAAACCACACAACTTTTTCAACATAAATTCCGTATGTTTGATTTTATACGGAGAAGGAAAATTGCATGAATAATATTCAATGAAGGCTAATTTAGTATACGTATGACTAAATATGTATGCGGTTGCGGTGCTTTTATATTTCGAAGGCAGTGGTAATATCCAACTGATTTATTCAATAAATTTTTAAGATGTCGCGTACATCATGTCTTGTAGATGTATCACATTTTGAATAGTACTTGAAATTCACTAAACACTAATGGAGCTGTTGACCAAAAAACGGGGCAAGTGATGCCCTAAATACCAGGTTGCATCTACAATGACATGTCACACGAGAGTGTCTCAGAAGTTGTAGATAGTGTATTACAAATGAATCAATCTGAAATATATAAGCTACTCTCCACGTTCATTCGTCTCCTACGACGTACCTATACAAGTCGTCCTGTTCTTATTAGTATTTATAACGTTTTCATTTTTATATACACTTCCTTCTACAGTTGCAGTGATTATGAGTCCCAGTCATTTCTCAGCAATACTATAAATGTAAAATTATACTTAAAATTATAGTTAGCAAATACGAAATGAAAGTAACAGATTCAATTTACGCCATATACATTAGATTAGATGCACTAACTAGAATGGGTGGTATCACGTATGCAAGATTTTAATTTTAAAGACACATTTATAAGTGCATTTACAAGTTGGTTCGTTCAAAACGCTGGCCATGAACTGCACTGGTCGTGGTGGGGTAACGTATTATTATTGGAATTTATCTCGACTGTG
>JAHZNE010001902.1:0-40759 GCA_027744055.1 Callyntrura sp. NNG-2020
TGCTCGTTCTTGAAAAGCTTTCAACGAAAATTCTAATGCCTTTGATTTTTTCACAAATTATATACGTGTACCATACGAATGCAAAATTGTAGTTGGAGATGCAATGAAACACTACCGCTAAAGTGCATTCCTTCAACTTTCCCCAGGATTTTTCTGCTGTCGACTACATCTAATAATGTTTATTACTTACTTTGGTCGCTCATTTATTATGCATGGGATATCATGGTTCATTCCGTATCTGCAAACATGTTCCCCGCTTCCAGAAAACACATGCTCACAGTGATCGCACCGATCATCTCTTTGATAAAGATTTTTAAGACAAGGCCTGGCTCGTAGGAAAGAGCTTTTCCAGAATAATGATATTATCAAGAATCTACAAAGGAGCATGGCTACTAATAAAATAAAGATGTAATATCCTTGTCAGACGTAATATAATTTTTTTAGGTACGGAGATAAAAGAAGACTCGTTTGAGCCGCTTCACTCTCGCCATTCTGTAAAGCTCGTTGTCATCGTCATCGTCATAACCATCAACAGCAGCAGCAGCACTAGCTGCACACCAGTTTTTCTTTTTCTCTTTTCCATATTGATCGAAATAATATTATCGTCGTCGTCATGTTATGCCAGGGCAAACACACATTATAAATATATGTGGACGGTAACATAAGTCACGAGCGGAAAGTATTATTGTTCCGTGTCGTGACTAGAGTTGGACAAAATAAATATCCCTCGTTTTTTTGTCATGGCAGGGAAAATACATGTCAGTTGTGGAAAATCCAATTTTAGGAATATTTCCGTTTGACAGACATTTACGGCAAAACATTCTTTTGAGTAGCATGATGACATTATTATAATACACAGGAACAGAATGAACGTAAGTGCTCTTAAACAGAAGTGCCTGTACCTGCAACTGAATTCAGCTCTCTATTGTAATCAACAAATATACGGCCGGTTAAACAATGATGAACAATAGAGTAAGGCAATTCTATTTATCATTACGAATTATTACTTTGATTTTTCACTTGTTACTAATAAGTTACCTTGTCAGATTGAACGTCGTATTTTTATTTGCTGTCATCCGTATCCATTATCACGAATTCACGATTATATTAAAGTTGTGTATGACGACAGCAGCTGAATTATTTCATTTTTCCTGTTTTTTCTCAAAAGGATTGAATACCCTGAAAATATATATTAAAACCGTTCCTACTTCTGTCACGACACAATGACATTTATCGGTTGACATTTTTTGAATTATAATGTCAGAAAGAAAATAGCAATATCCTAACGTATACGGCATTTTATACCAGAAATTTATACAGCCAACCCTAATTGCGACCAGCTGTAACCGTTTTCATTTTGTGAATACTTGACGTTGTGGTGGCAGCTTTTCAACGGAGTAAGAAAAAAAGAGAGGGAAAGTAGTTGGTTGGATGTGTATGTACACAATGCCCTATCCGCCTGCCTTTGCGGTGTGTAATAAATGCTCCAGTTTCTCGTTTTGTTTCTACAACATTTGTGCATTTATTCAACCAAAAATGCACACATCTGGTTTCACTAGCGCAAGCTTTCACCCATCACGTCATCTACTACAGCTAGACAGGCCAGTCTTCAGACCTGTGTGCCATGTAATGAGCAGGAGTAGGGGTATGCATATATTCACGAGGCGCTATATGAACACATGTGCAGGCTATATGGAGGCAACAACATTAACAGATAACAGTTCAAAGCAAAATTATGGTGAAAGCGAGCATACAACCAATGGTTCCATTGATGACATATATTGTCCTGCACTTATATAGTGTGTATTAGTTTCTTCTACGCTTTACAAGGAACGGCAGGACGTGAAAGAAATGACTACACAAAGTGTCAGGGGCTGTAAACAGAGATGTCAATTTTTGCATGCTGTATTGAGCTATTAATACAGCATCATAAAAAATTTACTACGCCACGATTGCTGCTACCATCGTCATTATTATCATCATCAACATGCCCATTTTGCGGGAGGTTGGTAATGGTAAAGCAGGTCGCTACAAAAACACAGCTACCCAATGTTAGGGCGGGAAGGGAAACGTCCGTTTTCACGATAAAACTTGTGTTGGTTCTTCATCACAAATACCGCCATTATTATTATTAATATTCATCGGTTCATTTGCTGATTGTAGAACCACCTATTTGGAGTTTGTTTTCCAACAAGTATTCCTGCCAGGTCGTTGTAGTGTGCCGGGTTTTAGTAAACTAGTTCTAAAATAAACTTTGTACTGTACCTAACTCCCGTCCGTGAAACTCCCTTCGGGTACATTAAGTTCTGTCAAAGAAACAACTTTACACAACTGTACGTAGCTGAATTATTAAGATCCAATGAGCTACCAATGTAAGTAGATTAGTTAGACGAAGTGGATGAGAAATGCTGACAAATTTATTCTACGAACCATTTAATTCAGATTAAATACACACGTGTGGGTAACTCAACTGCGTTCTTTTCTCGAGCAAATAGGCAAATGATAGAAAGTGAATGTTCGGTGGCAGTTGCTTTGTCGTCAGCAAATTACAACAGTTATACGTACCTAGTGAAGGAAAGGAATAACGAGAAGCTACTTGTACAATAATTTAAGGTTCAATGCGAGTCATTGGTTGACTTTCTTACAAAAACATACACATTTTGGAAGAAAGAGTCCCCATTCCGTCATCTGTGTCAAATATGAAACATTTGATATTTGTATTACATGTCAGAAGTAAATAGTTGATAGCTAATAATATATGCAAATGTAAATATTTTCAACGCTGTTGACATATGTCGTATTTCACGTGAAGTTATGGTGACATGCATAGCTCAGGGAAACGGATTTGATGATTTAATTTTTGGTTCCATTTGCATAGATTACTTTTCTAGTGTACTTTTGTAGAGGAATGAGTTCCTGAATTTGCTATTCCTCATCTGCTCCGCATGTTTGACTACGTAAAATATTATATTTACATGTGGGGGCATACGTCTATTTAATCAAGTAATGCGGACGTTGAGCTCATTACTTTCGTAAGAGTTTATAAATATAAAGTAGAATACTTCATTTAAAATTAGTATGGGAAGCCTTGCGTGAAAACCCATACTTTCATCAATTTATTTAATCAGATTGAAAAATCATTTTGTTGCTCACGTATGTGCCAGCTACAGAAACACGTATTCCCTCATTTTTACGAGCTTGTAAAGCAGTTATGTCTGCTGAAGTGAGAAACGCAATTTTAACAAGCCAAAACTGTACGACGAGATAGCTATTAGCTTAGATGATATGTGTCGTGATCTCAATTTTCTCACAGGATGTGGGTAGGTAAACTATCGTGAAATGGGATCGACACTTTTTTGTGTCATGTGAGGTTGTGACATAACTAGGTACCTTATTTTTCGGATGGCTGCTTCAGTAAACTTTACTTTCTTATATCATGCTCTGTTACGCATAAATACTTTTGACGACTTTACAACCTGTCATGATGATTACGACTACTGCCACCAGCATTTTTAACTTTGGCAATAACTTTCTCTTCCTCTCTCTCACTCTCTCTCTCTTCATTGCAGAGAGAGCAGAGAAAAAATATTTTCATCTACAGAAGAAACAAATCTGCTACAGCTTGACTTTCCCACACAACAGATTTACACATACATGCATTCACTCACTGTAGTATATGTACCTATATACTAACTATTATTAGAGATAATATACTTTGTATTTGTGTATTCTAATGCTGTTATATTTTAGAACACCATTTTTTATAAAAGCCCTAAGAAAGCTCCTAGGCTAATAAATTTTCAAAAAATCTTCCTCTTTAGAAGATTAATACGGACGTAGCCTAGCAGTACGTCGTCGTCGTGTGAGTGGTAGTTGTATAGGAATGGAAATGGTAGTAGGTATGTGTTATTGTAAACCGTGTACTTCAATGCATGTTTACTTAGTACAACCGACATATGTACATATTTCTGGCTAGTTTCTCCTTCTCTGTCGACGGTCTCAGTATGAATGAAAAAAGTAAATGGAGCAAGAAGAGTCTGTATTATGTAATAAGGATTCGGAGCAGCAGGAGTGATATTTGAAGTACTGTAGTTTTACAACCACAACAGTTGGACTGGATGAGATGGGGCCAACGTGAAACGCTACAACCTGTTCGTTTTCTTCTCGTATAGGCATATCTAAAGTACAAATGGAATACAAAGGGAGAAAGAGAAGAGGTCTATGTATGTAATAATTTCCAATGTTTAACAGCTGTGTATGTCTAGTTGAAGATCAGAATGGCGATGATGTTGGCCATGATCATCATCATCCTCAGGAGCATTATTATCATGTCAAGCAACATTGCAGCTATAAAACATGGTCTTATAACGCATAGGAATAAAAATAATGATAGGCTCAAATTCAGGTCGATGAAGGAAAAGATTCAGCGATAGGCAAACTCACACTTGCATTCTTATTTTTCCTTGTCAATGCAATCTTCATTGGAAATGGAGAACTGTGTACGCCACCACATCATCAACAGTTCTTACACTGTCGTCATTACTTTACAGAAGGAGAGAGAGACAGAGAGAAAGTGTGTGTGTGAGAGAGAGAGAGAAAGGCAAATGAAAGTCCAAGGAAAGGATGAAAAAGTGGAAAGGGTGATAGGATATACAAGAAAATCACAGGAAATAGACGAAGTGTGTGTAGCATAATAAAATAGTGGCATAGACAATCCACGATTTGAATCGCTGCACGTGAATACGACACAATCCATTCCACAACTTCTCTTCAGTTTTTTTCCAATCTCGTCCAGAAAAAAAACATTCACGTGGAAGTATATTCACATTGAATTTATTTTCTGTTCATACACACCATCCAGAAGAAACGTCTCGACGTATTTTATAAATAACTAAAAATATTTCAAGAGGAAGCGCAACACAGTACACAGTCATTCTTGTGAATTGGTTCTCATACTTGCAGCCGGATTTATTCTACATCTATTCGTTGGTATAACATGTCAGTAGAGAGAGTAGCTATATGAACACACGCGCTTGTCTGCAATTTACCGTTTCTATAGGTATGTCTATACAATACACACACAGTTATTATTACGGCTGGGTTGTTGTGTGCCGATTTTACTTGGGACTGTTCATATATACAACTTATCGAAAAAATATGTAATATTCATATTGAAGTGGAACAGTTATTGTTGTTGTTGTTACCAATGTTGACTTTTCTGTTGTCTCGCAAGAAACAAGATCAGCCACTTTATTTAGAGGAATGGATGTACTTTTGTATAAAACGGAGGATGAAGATGAATAGCACACGTCCATATGGAAAAAGAAAAGAATAGTGAGGGAAAGTTCATATATACTTATAAAGTCAGAGCATGTCACCTTGAAAACCTATATGGGAGCATCCATTTGAGACGTGACTGTTTTATAAGGTCAGCCATTTCATTTTTCATACAGGATGACGTAAACACGTGAAGATATTGTAGAAAAATATCCTCCCAATTTATCTCGTCTCCAGTAAACGTATTACAAAGCGGTCGTCTTCTTCATGCAATGGGTTCAGCAATTTCTCTTCTAAAACCAGAGACACAGGGCAGTGAAAACGAACCAGTTAGCCACTCATCTTAGCAACCAATTTATTTCTTTTCTCTTTCCCCAACTCGTTTACACAAAGGTCCTTGTTGATCCTTTTTTGCTGTATTATTAACAACGCAGGCTGCAGCACAAACAACCATGTATATATAGTTTTCAGATATCAGTTTTTCTCTTTAAATGAATTAAGGAAGTACGGGTACGTGTACAACATAAAATGCGAGAGAAAATGAGAAAAGTAGCCATGTGAGGGCGAGTGTTTTGACTTTTCTATCAACTCATTAATTATTAACGTGTGGAACGTAAAATTTGACGACGACGATGATGATGATGATGATAACAATGAATCAAGGGTTTGAAACACGCGATAGAAATTGGCTAGATAGACACACATATTGGCCTGGGTATACCTAGACATTTTACCCAACAAAATGTTTTTGTTTCACAAGAACACTGTTTTCCTTTTTCCTCTTACCGAATGTCATTCTCCGATGTTATTCTACACGTTCCATCCTGAATTTGGAGTATGCATTTCCTAACGCCTTGCTAAATTTGTATATATGCCTTATATGATCCACTTCCACTACCGCGGTCGTGTGTGTTTTGTTTTATTGCAATTCTAGATAGGTAGCGAGAAATTTTCTACCACCTATGGAACTTGCCTGACATGATCATACCATTTACTCGACATATACCAGTAGCAACAAGGTGGAAAACGGTTCGTTTGGAAAATCTTACGTTTCCCACTTGTGTGTATCTAAATACACTTCCTTGTTTTACTCTCTCTCTCTCTTTCTCTCTTTCCTCCTACTAGTAGTTCCCTCACTGTGGGATCAATAATGATATCACATCACAGAAAAAAAGAACAAGTGCAATACTAGTGGTAGTATCCGGTTGTAATACAAGATAGAAAGAGAAAGAAAACAACTGACTGACAGAGTCACTTCAGAAGAAAGTTGCTCTATTTAAGTGTAAGTGGGTGAAACTGGCATTTGCAAACTGTTTATTCACATACCGACTTGCATAGTGTGTCTACATCCCATGCTAATGTCTCCCTTATAAGTACTACTACTATCACCAGAGGTAAACAAGGACCAAGTCTAAGTTTATATTATTTGGGATGCTTTTTTTAAAGCGGTTTGTACGTAGACACACAGTTTTTATAGGTAGTCAAGATTCATGTTATTAGTTACGTGAGACAGGCTAAACAACCCGCTACAAGACAAAGCATTTCACTGGTATTTCAACTTTTCTGCTCCTTTCCCTCTAAAACCCACAAGCAGTCACGAGTCAGCTCACTCGAAACGAGCGTATAGCTGCGTGAAAGAGGAAAGTAGGGAAAGGCTTACATTTACATACAGTTGGGCTGTGCTCCTGGTTCCTTCACACATGTGGCTACATACTAAAAAATTCATAACCGAAACAAATGCTGGGCGTAGGATCGGAAGGAAGTGGAGATGTACGAATTTATCAATTGTTGTGACAGTTCGATGTGAGATTTCAAGTGGATGTCTGTAGACAGCTCGTAGATCAAGATCATGATTTTCCTTTGTGATGAAGCTGGGAAATGGTTACTTGCTGGAGCTTCCTTCCACCCAGGCCCTGATCCTCTGCCTTCATTTTCTTGTGTATAAACTGGGACAACTTTAGATGAACATCTATCTGGAGCAGTATCATCTTGATCGTCCTTCTCTTGCCTTTCATTTCCTGTGTACTTTCTCTCTCTCTCTCTTCTACTGTGATCTACTGAGCGAGCAGTTTCAGCACTTATGACTTACTGCTTATTTGGAAAAATACTGCGGGGGGAGGGGCAGTAACTTTCTTTACTGCGGCATGTTCGCGTCATAAGACTGATAGGCAAGGAAAAGGAGCTTACATTCCGCTTTCTTGTTTGCTGCTGCTGCAGGGTATAAAAAAGAATTGATCAATGCTATTGTGTGGAAAAATTTAAATGGTGCGGTTTGCCAATCCATTAGCATTGCTTTTCGTAACAAAAGTAGCGATTCCAACAGTCGTAGCGTAATATCCTTTTTCCTTCCCCGCGCTGAACCTTATGTAACCTGAAATATGGGGCTCTACCTACCTGTGTCTACCCTCCATTGGTTCGAACTCTTATCCATATTCCAATTCACTAAGTTCCTGGGCTTGCAGCAAACTACACAGTTAAATCTGCCATCTTAAACAACTCTTTCCTGTGATATCTTCTGATTTTACAACATGACTACTGACTATAACCTACGGCGGCCTGATTAAAATGCGGTAGTAATAGGAACATTCTATTATTGTTTAGAGCTGCACATAATTGCGGTGGGAATATTTCTTGTTTGTTTGGCAAACATCCAATGTTTGCTTGATTCAAGTTTGACATTTTAATGACATACTTTATTCCTTTGTTCCATTTCAGAAGCTTTGCATTTGACATTTCTACGATACAGCACAGATGCAATTATTGCAGGAAAAAATTCTAATTGAAACATATATGAGAGGACATGGAATCGTAAACGTGCATGCACCCTGCATACATACAGCTTATGCATTTTAATTTCCGCTCGTAAAAAATTATAGGGACAGTTAGAAAGCCCAGCAATTCTAAGTCTGTGTAAACATCTCTACAACCTGTAAGTAGGGAAACCGGCTTTTGAGGCACGATGCTGCCACTGCCACTACTACTTCATGACCCTCTTTATTTCTACCTCGCGATCTCAGAAGCTCCCGTTTGCTCGTGGAAGCGCATACACTAAACTACTTAAGTTCCAAACCATAACAACATTTTCTTCAAAGTAAGTGCATTTGCATCTTACTACACGCCATTTCGTAACGCTATTACTATGATTCGTATTAATATTTACTGTAAATTAGAAAAGAAATAGTTTTTGAGGAATCCGAAAAGGATATCTTTTGAGTTGTCTTTCCATTAGGAGGAAACGCTCTTTTTGGCAGGCTTTCTATGTACTTGTGTTAATGTGCTTGTCTCATAAGCATCAAAAACAAGAACGTTCCTTTCGTCCCATGTTCTCAATGCCAGCCGGTGGTTTTTTCCCCTGTAAAAGGTGATGATGACGGTAAGAGGATACTACTACGTAGATTTTGACGAGTTCGATTTTTTCCTCTCCTGTCGTTTCCTTTTCTTCCTTCCATCATTTCATTCTTCATTGCATCATCATCACATCATATCATCATCTATCCAGATTGGGAGTGATGCCGTCGTTGTGTACTTATTCCTCCTTTTTAACATGCATTGCCATGTTGCCATCTTACTTCAAAGCTTCTTTTTGGTTTTTTCCCTGGTGTTTTCGAAGAACGTGAAAATGAAATCTGTATGCATATCACACCACATCACATCCATCATCGACATTAAAATACAGAGCTTGGAATGTGGTGCTAAGTTATTTTGGCGTTACATTTTATCCTAGGGAAAAATTACTTTCTTGTGTGTGTGGGTGAGGGACGAGAGGCTTAAAAGAGGGAGAGAGAAAAAAAGTTGTTCGAACGGAACGCAACAGTGGTACACTAAAACATAGAGTAATGATGGTAGGTGGTGTGATATTATGATACGTCGACAACGAGCGACTCTCTTTCTCTATCTCGTTTCCTTTTCTGTCTTTTTCCCTTTTTCCATCAAAAAGTAACAGTATCCTTGTGCAAACACGTACTTTTCAGCGTTACTAATCCGATTATGTGTTTTGATGAAAAATAATATAACAAAACAAACGATTTTGTTTCGTATTTTTTATATCTTAAAATTGACTTACGCAACTTGAGTCTGCCAAGGATACGACAACGCAACGGATCCCTTTGTTTTCCTCTTCTTCACAGACACACACACACCACACTCACAGCTCAGCCACTCGACTGCTACTCAATGCTTTAAAGAAAGTGGTGGATTCCCTATTTTTCGTGGCGCTGTTTGATTATGACAATGGCGCCGTAGATACAAGGGCATCGGGCCTATTTGCTATTAGACCCAGCAAATTTTCTTTTATATTTTTTAAAAGAATATGGTGACGCCATGTGTGCAACTCATAAATGAGCAGGATATATCCGATATTTGTAGAACTACGCGACACCGATATAGTTATCCAGCAACGAATACAGAGAAAATGTTACTTTATTGCCAGCTGCTGTTGCAGTTTACCCTCTATCTGTATAGGCTCGTAACTGTATGTGCCTGAACGCATATGTCTGCCGTTAAATTGCCACTGCTTGCCCATATAAACTTTTACGGGGGACTGGGGGAGGGAGGATGTTGGAATAGAGGATGTGGCCATGCAACTACTATTAACTATCATGATTGTAAAAAAGAGGTCTAGTCAGCAAAGAAAGTGACAGACCCAAAATAGACGTCTAACAAGAGCAGCAATCGAATCTTTGTAGAAGGGCGGCTCTCTCTCTCTCTCTTTCTCTCCTTCTCTTCCTTCTCTTCTTTTAGTCTCAAATTCCCTTTGGGCTGAAACGTGATCATGATCAATAATAACTAATAATAGATAACAGACATGATAACGGGAAATGATTGCAAAACGAAGTACAAGGTAAAAAGGGGGCTAATTTAAAAGCGGCATAAAATTTCATATACTCCGTCCCGTTTGAGCCGCCTTGTATAATTTGATGATATGGTTTTACTAGAATGTGGGAATCGTTATCAGAGATTCATAGTTACAGTCTTTTTATCCAACCGTGACGTTGTAACAAGACAACTCTACCACCGAAACGTTAGAGGAAACCAGAAAACTTTTTATTACAAAAAAACAGATCCCTTTCGTCGAATGAAAGAGAACACTATCCTTTCATTTTAATTGTATTTTGATGTGCTAAATTAGATGTGCACATGGGTTTGGAACAAAAAGTTTCTGAAAGAGTCGAGGTGATGATAGGAAAATATATTCCATTACTTGACGCTTTCTGTCAGCGACTTAAGTATTATTCGTACCGAACCCAATTTTTATTCTGTTTTTTGGGAAAACTTTTACCACCTACGGTCTAGCAAAAAGAGTTTTGAAGTTGCATAAAGGAGGACATCTAAAAAAATCACCACAAATTGAGAGTCCCATCTGGATTGTCAGGTTGTAGTAAAAGTGGAGGTGGTGACGGTGGTGGAAATAGGTGCTGAGCTTGCAAGGATCTCTGTTAAATCTCCGATGAGGAAGGAAACAATCTGACGACCACACCGTGAAAAATTGGTGTAGAGGTGACGACGGTGGCAGAAATACGAACAATTTACGACACTACATATGACATATGTCTGCACATAAATATAACATATGGTCTTAAAAGCTTCCTTTATAAATAAATCCCTTTTCATAACAGCAAACTCTGAACCATTCCAGTGACCAGTGACCATCCCCTGGCACGGAAAGTTTATTTTTAACTCTTTTCCTTCCCAAGTACTTTTTGAATGTTTTCGCGCATTGTGCTACTTTTCCTATTTCAAGCTTGTCTGCAGATGGAGAATGGAGATGTTGGATGTTTGATTAAAATCGTCTCACCTGTGTGAAAAGCTATTTTATTTATATTTATAATATGACATGAGGTTTCTGCAATATATTTTAATGCATTGGCCAATATCAAACAAACGCGACAAGTGACACTACTGACACCATGAAAAATGTTGGCTTCTGTTGTCACTGTAATTGGAAGAAATATATGCATTGTTCAACTAATAGATATACGTTTTTTGTTTAAAAAAACACAAGTTGTTCAAGCAACTCATATTTGTGGTTTCACAATTTCTGGAATGAACCGGTATTTGATGGAATAAAAGTAGCGGGTACTGTTTGTTCGCAGATTGTTTTAAAAAATTATTCACTTTATTAATTAAGGGAAGCTTTATTAATTTAATTACCATGCACACACACACACACATACACCTTGTTAAATATCGTCACCCTTTCTCTACTCTTTGTGTGATTCAGCTCCGTTATTGAGAGTTTCAGTCTCCCATCAAAACATGTTTGATACTTTGTTCTCTACTAGTTTAAACGAAGGAAACAGCTTAGGAACTGACTAATAGCTTTTTGAGTTGATTCTTGGGTAGAATTGTTTAGTTAATGGGCCAGTATAAAAACAACGAGTAAAGTTGAATTTTAAATTGAAATGTCTCGTCCCAGTACAATAAAATACTTGGACGTAATGAGTTGACGTCATCATTACGTCCAACCCTTGATAGACAATATGTGTGTACCGGTAGGACGTATGGATTGTAAAAAGCAAAAAAAAGTGAAATGAGTTTTCGCCAGAAAAGTAAGTAGAAAAGGAAGCATCTATTATACAAGTTTCCGTCAGCAAACGGAAGTTAAGAGGAAATGTATTTGTACTGTTGAAATGGTCAGATGTTGAATAATTTGGTTTCAGTAATGTACAGGTTCCTCCACATTTAGTTTCCATCTTAACCGAAAAGTCAAAGAGTTTACACACAGACTCCCCACTTTCATTTCCAGACGCCATGAAAATTGTCTCATACAAGGACAAAGTTTCTGTGGCAAATGGTTGGGTGGCAGGCTGCGAATTACTTTAATAAAATAATCGGTTTCACCTTCTCGACTGTGTTTTGCTTTCTCCATAAATTTTTTTCCACGACTTACCAAACGTTGCTTTTGAGTTCCATATGAATGGTTTCGTTGTTTGCCTCTTGCATCACCACACGATACATTCGGTGGTGTACATTTACGTATGAAAGTAACAATAGACTTCTCTCTAATATTTATTTTCTAAAGGAAGGTACAATGTGACTTGGGAGAGTAATACCATACCACTTCTGTGTGCTTCGTTGTAACCGTTCATTTTTTTCTCTTCTTTTCAACAGCAGAAGTAGTTACAATTTCAGTTAAAAAGTTTTAAAAGTTGGAATTTCTTTGGCAAATACATATACACCTACACACTCAACAAGAACTATTTTCGCTCCACGAGTTTCTCTCATTTTTCTCAAGTCTCGTTACAGTTGCCCTAGAATAACAAACAACAAGCAACAATGATAATTGCGGGAAAACAGTGGTAGAACAATTTAAAATCAACTAACCAAACCAACTTGGCTTTTACGTTCATTAATGAAAAAATGAAACGATGAAAATTCCGCTTTGCACACATGCTCTGCGCCGTGTGCAGCCATTCATTCCAAAGGACCCCTAATATTACTGCAATAATGCTCTGGCTACACGGAGATCTGTATTGTGTTTGCGCTACAGAAACCCTCACGATAGAAATATTACTGGCAGTTCATGACAATTTTAGCTCATTTCCTCGCCACACACACACACAAAAACTTTTTTTTTTCGCTCAGTTTTGCTACGTAGAAAAGTTGCTGACATTTGACGTAAATGATGTCATTTGTTTCATACAAATTTTACCAACGTAAGCCTGTCAGCATGTCCGTACGCCAAGTGGCTCTTTGAGACCCCGTACGGCTATGTTGTGCATTCCTCGCGAATACGCGGAAAAATGAATGAATGTACGTTACAATCATACTCTAAGCGAGTTTTAATGCTTGGTTCGTTGGACAAGCTTCCTTTTTTTACTTCTATCCTTCCAGGCACTAGTCATTATAATAATATCCGGATTTCCCATTGCCTTTGCTTGGATGGTAGCGAGTTTTGAGGTGCTCATTAAATTGAACATTTTATGGAATGGTTACGGTGTATTAACTTTAAACCGAGCTGTGCGCTTCTGCTTCGAGGGAAAGGTATAGATTGAGAGAGTTTGAGAGGAAGCACGAAATATGTATTTTTTGCACCACCGTGGAGGGACCAGTTGCTCGTCTCGCGGACGCTTACGTGAAGCCCTACGGAGTACGGAAAGATGCACCAAGAATTGTTGTTCGCGGGTCTTGCAGGCTTTGTTTGTTACACTTTTCCCTATTTTTCCCATGATGATACCGAGTAACGAAACAAGCGCCTAAGTGATTCTGATGGGAACCAGTGCAAACATAAATAGACGTACAATGATGACTTGTATCTCTGTAGGAGAGAGAGAGAGAGAGAGAGGGTAGGGGAGTGAGTAAAGAGATACGAGCAATGAAGTGTCCTTTGTTTGGCAGCATACTGGCTCCACTATCTTGTTGAGTATAAAATGGATTTTGATATACTCGAGTGGATTAGGTGAAAGCATTTTTATGAGCCATAAAGTAAGTAGCTCGTATGTATGTAAGCATGTTATACGCGGAAAGCAGTGAGCGTAATGTAAGAAGTAATAAGCTTCCGTGCCAGCGGAGTTATTAGTACATTACAGTAGATGCATACACATGTGAGCACTTATAATAATTATGATATGAAGCATATCAAGTATTTCTTATACGGCATATCGCCAAAAAAGTGATACCAATAATACCAGTGTGTGTGTGCATTCCATATTATAGGAGATAGAAAGTAAGACAGTTAGTTACATGCAAGACAGTTAACGGTTCTCCAGCCTGTAATGTTGATTTGGATTACTTGAAGGCTGCTTTCTAGACAGTTGAACTGCAGCGTGCTCCTGATACGGAGAATGTCTTGAAAGAAAATGGGTAGCACAAAAAATATATGGCATTTTTCCATATAGTCACAACGTAAAAACACGAACGACAAAAAATAATTATAATGTGGCTGAGTGAGTACACGTACTCATGGAGTACGCAGGGAGCAGTAGTAGTAGTCGTCGTCGTTGTTGGAGGAAGTTGTGGTAGGGAAAAATGAACTGTGAAAGCATTATTAAATTTTTACTACACTCGAAACGGCCTAGTGTCATTTGATATCCGATTATTTAGTGTTACTACTGTATGCAAGGCAGATAAAGATACTTTTTCCCTCAATGTTATTCCCGGTAGTTTATGGGACTTCCTTGAAATGTAATGGGGTTGAAATTTATCAATGTGCTGTGTGGTATGTAGACCCTAAACCTTACATCCAAATGAAACGCGTCCTTCGTCTATGCCACGAATAAATGATATTGATGTTGAGCAGAGAAAGTAAACAGTGGAGAGCCCGGCAACATTTATTATCATTTTAAGCGGCATATAACAACCCTTGCTAATGCTTTTTATCCTGTACTTAAAACGTTCTATGCATGCCTAACGAGCATACAACAACAAACAGAACAGTAAATCAAACCAATTCTGGGCTGGCATGACATCACATATTACGTTTACATTTTCAACGAATAAAATTGTATTTTCCCGCAGTTGTTTCATGCAGTGCTTAAAGTTTTTTTTCGTGAAACTTGCACCAAAGTGACATTCCGGTGACATTTTCCCCTCATCCATGATTTGTCACGACTGGCAAACATTTACTTTGGTAAGGGCATATTTCACTACCTTTTTGTTGCAGGCAAAATGCTGATACACACATATTACATACCACCGCAGTTTAGATCTCGACAGCGTACAACAACACGAATTGTCAATTATACGTCCAGTAGCACTCCTTTTGGCGTGTGATGGGGCACTTGTGGAAAATTTTCGAAAGGTTATCCCCCTTCAGGATTTTGATCTTGCGTGCCATATATTGGGAAAGAGGAAAAATGTCTTTCAAAGTCCTCTGCCCTACTGGTGGTGGTGGTGCTGCATGGTGGTGAGCGTGGCAGCTTTCACAAAATTGGGGGGAAAGAAAATGCTACACTGGCATCGTTTTTGTTGACACACCAAAAAATATGTGGTGTGTTCATTTTAATTGCTGATTTTCCTGCCAGAGTGCTGCCATATATTGACGTTTCTTTCGTCTTCCCCTATTTCGTGAATAATATATAGTAAGCAGTTTCACCAGATTGACTATGGCTCCCTTTTCATGCTGCCGTTTCGAGGCAGGCAAAATAGGTGGTTGACATTGTTTTCCTGCCGAATAAGAATAATTCATAAAGACACTGTAGAAGTATGGAAACGCCATCGGGTCGGTGGTTAATATGCCTCTTTCATCCAATTTTCATTTAATTTCATTTGAACTTTGGAAAAGCACCACGATCCCTGCCTTAATGCGGAAGGAGAAAAAGGTAAGGTGAAGCATGGCTCTTGTGGAGCATCTCAGAGGAAGAACGGGGAGAGTAATGTAGATCCCAACGTGCCTTTTGAACGATACGTTCAATATGTACCCAGTGAAGCAGGTAACATGCTTGAGATTCCTCCCGGGGAGGTAGTACGGGTATTAACTCATAAGGCATCACAAAATCCATACTTGTCTACGGAAAGTGGACTAATGGATCGGTAGGCACAAATTGCAAAATGATGTAGAAATGTCTCACTGTGTGAGTGTGCATTCGAATTTTTTATTATTGAAGGTAAAGCCGTTCATATGCGAGTATGACATTCTTGGAGACGATGAAAAAGCTGGTGTGAAAGTAGGGAGGAAATTAGGCTTTTCTTGGGAAAGGCATGCATAAGTAGATTGGACAAGCATTAGTTCAAGTGGCTTTATTACAATGGTACGTTGGTGAAAGTTGCTACTACTACTGCTGCTGTTGGATGAAAACGGAAAGCAAGTTTGGAAAATGTGGAATTTTTCCTTTTCACTGGCTCCAAAAATGTGTATATGTACGTCTCTGAAGAGCCAGTTATTGCCACCGACACACACACACAACAACAACAGGGAAATGCTGATAGGGATAAGAAGTTGGGAGGACGGAAAGCCGCGGGGAAGAAGGGAAGTTGAGGGGTATAAAAAGTTGTACATTAAGTAAGTAGATAGTTTTTGGGGTATTTTCGTTTTGGCGAGTAATAATATGCTTACTCCACAATATCTTCTTTTGTAAAAGGTGTAGAGTTTCGTGTACGCCGTTGTCGTTGCGAAAATGTAAAATTATTCAATGAAAATGACCCTCTTTTTTAAAAAGAAATACATAGTACATTTACTGCGAGCACACGAGCAGAATACAAAAAAGTAAGTGTAGACAAACCAGCGGAATAAGTAAGTAGTTTACTTTCACTGACTGTCGTCTACTTGTGTGTCTTGCCATTTCTGCTGGTTTAAGTTTTCCTTATCCTCCTCTCCATTTTATGTTTGCTCATTATTACAAACAGTTCATTGGAGCGGTTGTAAAATTTCCCTACAGTCCAACGGTATAACCCCGACATGCAAGTGGATAGTCCCAGTTGAACAAAACCAAGGGGGAAATTTGAACGCGTTTCAGTGCATCCATATTTTAGGTGCGTGTAAGCGAATGCTTTGAGAGAACAATACAAAGAGATAGAGAAAGTGGAGACGGAGGCGTTGGCAATGGTCCTGTGGAGGCACCATGATGACGACGAGGAAGATAGAAGTGTAATACTAGATGGTAATGTCAAGTGATTAAAGCTGATTCAGCTTGGTTGGTACGACGACGACGGCTATCCTCGTCACGGTCGTATAAAGTGCCTAGGGAAAGTGTCACTTTCACACGACGCGTGATTTCCTTTATGCCCCTTGCGTCATAATTACAATGAAGCCAGTTATTATATCCACTTACTTAAGTGCACGTATCCTTCCTTCCTTCCCCCACTCTCTCCTACCTATTTGGCACTACACAACAACTCAGCAATCATCCTACTAGATGTGTTGTTTTCCACGACCAACCATACTGAAGTGGTGCTTGGGAGTTGGTGACCATGAGCAAAGATGTGGAGGAGGATCTACTATAGGGGAGCGTAGTCGGAGGCAGAGTGACACTGTCATTGTGTATGCATGAGGATAAGTGTGTATAAGCGGGATAATTACGAAATAGAGAAATCTTACATGCCTCTTGCTTTGAATCTAAGGCAGAGAACCAGATCGGCAGAGGCATGAAACATGAAAAGTAACATACAAAGCATCCCCTTTGAATGTCGACGACACTACATGGAGTCTCCAGTCTTGTGTGAGGGAGGGTAAGAGGAGAGGAGATAGAGAGAGAGATAGTAGTGACTAGATTTTACGTTTGTTTTTGGGTCATTATCATCACTACTATAGAAAACCATACTACCGTATTCGGTGGAAACTGCTGGAAGACGATGAAATCATCTGCTTGGTAATTCCACGGAATTTGTTGGTGTCTGGAGAGAGAAAGATTTCTGTGTACTGATTTCAAATTGGGGGGAATTATCCAACTTACTCCGCGTGCTTGGAGCAAAGTCAGCGGGCTTTCTGTCAAAGGCCCTTCTGCTAACGAATGCATTGTGAGTGTATGTGTGTGATGTGTATGGAAACCATAAAAACGTCTTCCTCCCCCACAAATGTAACTGTGTATTATCCCCGACTTTCGGAGAAACCCCCTCAAATATTGCACGACGTGTGTTGCAAATAAAGCAATTAGTTCAATAGTCTTCGGCATTACATGTTGTTTCAAATGAACTTTTCATTACTGCTTATTGCTTAAGTATTCATTGTTCTGAGCTTAAATGAGCATCGTTACTGTAAATCAGCCAACACAGCTAAGATCCTTCAGAATAATAATACCTGTGAAGCTTGCAGCTGATGCTTGTCTTCATCAGGTGACGGCATAATCTGCAAAAATTGTCTGGGATACCAAAAGTACATTTCATGATGACGATGACGAGCCTCTTCACAAAGTGAACAAAGTTTGCATTAAATTGTCAAGAAATTCACCGAAGTTGGCTACCAAAAATGAGTCATGTGTACGACGTACATTCATTTCATGTTGTACTCCACACCTTTCCGTTTGCGTCGTTGCCAATGCGACCCTATATATGTACCCACCACCAAAGCTTTTCTATCAAAATATACGTACTTTGCTATTACTCTTTGTATCATCATCTCCGTTCCGTGTATGATGTGCGTACTTTCTCCTTCGTTATATATCTATACCTTATACCATAGAGTGAGTAGTTGCCATTTATAAAAAATGAATGAAGACACTTGTATGATTCTTCTATTCGGATGAATCTACAATAAGAATGGGATTTTTCCAAATCCCTATGCCTTTTTTTGTTACGCGACTCTCAAAACAGCCGTAAGAGCTTTTTATATTCAGCCATCTGTCCATTCATATCCATATTCGGAGCTGGAAAAGAGGATTCCACCAGTTGTTCCCATCTGCTCCATTATTGTCACAAGATGCTTATTTACAATTCCTTTAGTGATTTGGCGATGCATGCACAAACGGGATAACCGTGAAAACAGGCGGCATGAAATAGGAAACAATAATACGAAAGATTACGCTTACTTTGCATTATTCGTAAAAGCTGCTCTATGTATATATACTGACGGAAGGTAGGCTTTTGTAGGGGAAAAACAGCATCTACATAAGTGTATATACATATATCCCGCATTTTTTTAACTGGTCATAGAATATACAGCACGATTATGGTTATTGTAAAGTTAGCTGAAGTAATGCAGCGGGACCAACAAGTAAAATGCACGAAGGCCTTTCTTGTACGACGAACCTAATATTTGACTGGAATCTATTTACTTACGGGGGTACAATTTCGAACTTGGAAGAGAGACATACACACAAGTGTGGGAAAATAACGAAGAAGACGACGAAAATGACGTCAAGGACAAAGGCAGAGAGTGGGCATGAATAAGAAATTGGAACGGTAATTATACGCGGGGAAATGAGCTCCAAAGAATATACGTCAATTGTGCCAACTACTACTGCAAGCCCATTGGCATTGTTGTCAGACATGTCCCTGCTGAACGTTATAGGGAAACGGGGAAAATTTATACCATCGAGCCAGACCAGTTAGGCGACTCTTATTTTTTTCGGAATTTTGTATTGCACACACCAACCCTGGATATATATATGGGTATATATCCTCCTGACGACATGAACGCAGAGCTCATGCAACCAGCCAGAGTCTTATTTTTGTCTTATTTCCCTTTTGTTGTTAGGCAAGTCACTGGAAACCGTTACAGGCAAGGAGGGCTTGTATTTTAGTCGTAGTAGGTAGTCGATAGATACGCAACTACAAAATTGTTTGTATACATTTTACTGTCGTACTTTTCCACTTGCTGCTATTACTGGTATTTTGCCATTGGTGGCCCACTCTAGATTCACTATTTGAAGTAAGTAATTGTAATATCATACAGTTTTCTGTCCATCTCCTCCCGCTCCTCGTACACTTATCTCTTTTGTTTTCTATTCGACGTACAGGCGTGTAGTAATAGGGGTATAACGTTCCCGTGTACTTATTCCTCTTCAACTACCATATTCCCTTTGCGTTTTCCTTTTTTTTACTAATACTTAATACTTTTTTGCTTTGCTTACATTGCATGTTCTCCACTTGGATTGTAGGATTACACCAGGATCTCATAGGGATTTCCTCTTTTTCCATCAGGTTCCTCGCGCGGCACATTGCAAATACAAAACAAGAATGAATGAGAAGTTATACCGGAGAGCCGGGCAAAATAAAGGAGACAAAAAAAAAGAAAGAGAAAAAAAGACAAGAATGAAATGAATGTTAGGTAATGGGTAAAGAAAGTGAGAGAACTCATCAGACCACACTGACCGCCTGGTATCTTCAACCCATTCACAGTAAATTTATTATGTGTGTGGGAGACAAACACAGGGAAAGTGCTACTCTCTGTAGAATTTATCACCGCTCTCGCCAGTCAGTTATAATTATAATGGGTAGAATAAAAGTATAGAAAACAGGTAGGACAAGAATTCATAATGTTTTAAGCAATCGCAACACGTTATTAGCGGCACGTTTCAACTATAAGCACTCTTATATCCTTATTTCCACATGTTATACGTTATAACCGCTTCATTTAAATAAATGTATCGTTTGCGGTGGAGAACGTCACATCCCAAAACTTGCATCAAGGTGTAGGCGTGACAGGTTCTATATTCTGTATTGTTTCAGTAGTACACATATAGGCATGCTTCTAGGTAGTTTAGTCGGAGAGGATATCATAAGTAAAACATGAACATGTCTGTTTGTGTCGATGCCGCACACCACATATGTATTTATCTAATCACTATAAGTTCAATAATATTTCGAGAGAGAAAAAAAATTGTACTCGACACTTGCATGCAGACAAGTGTGACCGGTCTGCATAACCACCAAAAAACTTTTACTACTCTTGAACAGCAGCGGCGGCGGTGTACGTTGTACCACCATTAAAATCTTGCTGCCTGTGTGGGGGTGCGTGCATGTGACAGCGGTTGTACTCATGTCAAACCGACGACGTAGCCCTACTTCCCACCACCAGATCCAACATTGTCATAATACTTCCATGAGCATATAATTTGTGTCAGGGCAGGAACAAATCCTTCCTGTCTCAGACAGTATTTGTTATTTATTTCCACCGGCGGCGAGCGTACAACACAAACTAACACACAACAAGTAATTTTGCAATTAGGTTAGTGGCAAATGGTCGTGGTCGTGATGTGATCATTCAAGCCAACTTTCACCAGTTTAAGGCAATACAATAGAATCTCTCTCCGGACATGAGTGGCTGACAGAACGTTTCAAACGTATCGACATATGCTGCTGAGCATACACACAAATATTAGCCGAAAAAAGGACCATCGCATCGTCGTCGTTGTCGTCGTCGAGTTGGAATAAATATATTTTATTTGTGTAGGTAGACAAGGCTTGTACAGATGTTTGTCGGATTACTCAACTACTCTCGGCCTACCACAGACACAAATGCATGTGTGCGTGTCGTCGTATTTAAGCTGAGAAAATAGTATAAACTACTTTGTTGTCCCGTTTGTGTGCCCAAAGGCTCTTTTCTCTTTTAAGATATGTACATTCCTTGTCTGCCGGAGGGACTAGAGAAAACCACGTTAACTACTCCACTGGCTTTATAGCGTCTTTCATCCGTGTTCAAGAATGCGTTGTAAGTGATGGGATGTAAGATATTATTCAAATTATTTAAAAGGGACGAGAATGATTTTCCTTCCGACCTCCATTAACTTGCCTTTCTTCGTCTTGTCAACTTCTTAAAATCCTTTAACCGGCGTGCACTTATTGTTGACGACGTAGAAATGCTTTCTGGGACCAACAGCAACGTGTTACGATAATGGTGCTTCCACAAGGTTTTCCTTTACAGAAGGTCGGACGGGTATTTTACTGTTTTGATGATATTCATGGTGGATTTTCGTGGTATATCAATGTCTCAAAGGAATTGGTACGTGATGTCTAAAAGGTTGGTATACTGTAAGCTCCCGAATAAACTTAGCTACCTGTGGGGAGTTCTAAAATTGGCCCGGAATATTAATGAAATGCAACTACACGTGGAAAAATATTACAAATTAATTAAGATTTCGCGTGTTTCCTAAGTATACCCGAAGGAGACCGATATAGTTCTTATTTTTTGTTACCGTCAGGGAATTGCCACGGTTTTTAACCTTATTAAACAGCCATGTTTAGCGAGGTTACGGTGTACAGGTTCTCTTTCAGCATCGATGCACTGATGAGTAAAATATGAAACCAATTCCTAAGAGAGACACAACTCGGCAAACAAAACTGAATCCTGAAACCGTGAAAAAAAACCTTCTCCTTCCATCTTGTTTCTTCAAGCTGATGTCTTTTATCATCACAGCAATGGCCCCTTCAAAATTTCGCTACCTCTTAATTTAAAAGGGAGGACTTCGTTTGTGGAATCGTGCAGGGATTAGGGCGGCATTACATGTCGAGGTAAATACGTACACCAATAGCAGAAAACTATGAGTTTGTTCAATCAAAAGCACATGTGTCCTTTACACGACTTTACAGTCATTTCTTTATCCTTGGCGAGGGTCAGACAAGCAGAAACATGTCGCCATAAAATAACATCTCCCTTTCCATCCCTGCCGTAGATGTATGTTGTATGAAACATATATAATCTCTCTTTCCCCTGAAGATTGCTAGATTTCACTGTTAAGAACAGTAGGGTAATAGAATCCTTAATTCGACCTTGTTTTAAAAAATGTTCCATTCTTTCAAACGTTATTGACGGTGGAGGTCCACAAAAGGTGGAAATAGCCTACATGGCTCCGTGTTGGGGAAGACTTTCCTATGAATGAATTCTGATTAATAACGTCAAACCATTGTTTCTCAGATCTGGAAATTGTGTTCACACTCCATCAGTTTACCTTGTCGTTATTTGTTATGATGTGCCCAACAGATCATTCAAAGAATTTTTCTCCGGTGTGACCAAGCAGGGTCGCCTTCACAAATGATTAAGATATGAGGTTCCAGCTGTGCCTTACCTCATTGTGAGAGAAAGCAGGGTTGTCCTTACCTCCTTCATATGTAATTCGTTCTTTCTTCAATAAAAAGGTTTCTTGTAATGGATTCCGTTTTCACTCATGATGTTCCCTATTGAAATGAGAAAAACTGGGCATTGTGAAACTGTGATGGAAAACATTTTTCTTCGTCTTTCCTCAATTTTGTGCCGGCACATTCCCTTTCACTACGTTGTTTTAATTTTATTTTGGCATGGTAGGAAACACGCCCTGGAAGTTGAAAGCGAAATAGAAACTGACATTGTGTGAATACCCCGACGGCACTGTGTCGTCGAGTGTTTACTTGTGTGCTTCAGTTTTCCTTTTACTTCGTCATAGTGTCATTATTATACATACAAATAGAAAGGAACAAGGACACGTTGTAAGGACCAAGTATTATTGAACACGCAAAACGACACGTCTCCTCTTTGGTCCTCGTATCTCGTCATTCGCCCCAACAAAAATTAAACCAAATAAAAACGGGACAGCCAGCCGTGCGTGTACTGGTGGTCTCTGTGAGTTCCACCAAAATGAACCTGTTTCGCTGTATTATGTGAACTTATACTGATTGTAATTTTGTATATGATACGAGGAAAGCATCATTTTTAGACGAAAACGGAAAGCTTTTACTTTTAGCGATGTACTACGATTATCTCTCTGTTCCTCTTTTGAATCTGAGTATCCAACTGATCCCTATCTAAAAAGGACAAAAAACAGTTTTCTGGATAAAAAAAGAAGAAAATTGCAGATGCACAACAAATCTTAGAGAGAATAATAGGAGATACACAAGAAGCATAAAAACAGTCTCTTTTGGAACATGGTAATGTTTTTAAGTGGCTTTACCTTCCAGAGTTTCTTTCCTGACAAGGAACTGTTTTTGTGCTTTTATTGCTTTTTTTACCATTTTGGTCGGTGAAAGTGCACATTTTCAGCAAAAATAACAACGGCAAAAAAAATTTGACAAGACGTACAATCAACTTTAATTTTTTTTGAGAAAAAAAAATGTTAAAGTTGAACTAAAAGGGTAGTCGCATATGACTTTAGTTTTTTTGTTCCTGTTACTACTTTCTGTCGAAAAAGAAACAAGAGAGGAAAAGTAAAATGTTTTGCAAATTGCATAGCTCACTCAGAGTTTACGACACAATGATAACTTTAAAGATTCGTTTTCTTTGTCAAACAAAACTTTTGTGACTACCCCGCCATTTCTTTTGTTTCTTTATACCACTCTTTGATTTTACCACATGAATGAATGACTGACAGTAATTTTATCTGTCGTATCACTTGGAAAAGAGCACACAGAGAGGTTTCATCCCCTTTGATCATACACATTTTTCGCAGAAGACGTTGTCCATCTGCTTTCATTCTATTTATCTACGGAAGGTTTTTCTTTCCGTGGGCGGACCGTGTTTTTTATCTGCCAAGATGATGATGATATTGTCGTATTATTTCTCCAAAAGACGTAAAATAGGATTGGATTGGAGGGGAGAGGAACAAAACAAAATAATTCCGTTTTTACTCGCCTGTTGTCTTGAAATAGACAACTCGGCAATTGTGCGCTGAAATGAAATGTACATTGAGAGTCTTGTTGGAACGGTAAGAGGAAAAGACAACTTGTGGATCTTAGTTTGTTGTTTATTCAAGTGAAATGTCCAGTGTTCTCACACATACTTGACAGGAAATGTCTTATTTTATGAGCGTATCATATACCTAAGGTGACACACTCAAAAACCGTAATGGTCTAATGCACGAAAACCCTACTACACACCAATAATATCTTGCGGTGGTGGTGGTGGTGGTAGTGGTGGCTGTGATGGTGATGCAACTACGAGCGTCTTTGTCGTAGCCCAACTTTGAATGAGTTATGACCAGAATGACAATGATAAGATAATACAGGAGTAGTAAGGTGACGTAATTCTTTCAGTTGAATGAAATACTGGAGCCAAGCAGTGTTTCCATTATGGTTGTCAAGAAAAGCGGTCTTCTACGATGCAGATCATGTTTGGCTTGAGAGAAGCTTTTTTGTTTCGTCGTGCCTCCGTCGTCTATATATGCCTAAGTATACACACACACTCATAGGCCCTTTATGTACTAATGTTTTATGGTGGTCTCACGGTCATCACTCTTAGTCAAACAAAGACGTGAGATGGAATGGAAACAGTTGTTTTAGCCAAACAAAGAGAAAAGACTTCGTCTTTCCCTTTCATTAATGAACAAAAAGAGGAAAATCAGCGTGGAACAGAAACTGCCATATTTCGTGTGCGTGTGTTTGTGTAAAGCGAAATGAAATGTCAGAAGAGAGTTTATTGTACAATGACCAAAGAAAAGAGTACGACGACAACTAGTACGAAGGGGAAAGTATGATGAATGCGAGCGAGTGTTTACCAGCTGGAAAAAATTTGATGGGATTTGGTGAGTGTGGACTAGCTTACATTTGATTTCATCATCGACTTCATTAGACTTGTATTTATGCCCCGTGGACATTGCCATGACTCAAGTAATACTACGACGCTTGACACTGTGAGAAGGGGTTGATTAGGGATTCAGCAGATAAAAAAATGCATAATATATTTCGAGGGATGAGTGACTTGTGTCGGGATCAAAAGCAGGAATAAATTAATGACTGAATGAAAGAAAATTGAGCAATGATGAAAACCGTTGAAGCAACAGCTCCAATATAGAATAACAAAATATGTTCCCCATTCTAAGAAACAGCAGCAGAACAAGAATGCTCCACTCGTAGAGCTACAATATCAATGTTGCATGGTGGTGGTGGTGATGATGGTGTGACGGCACGAGTACAAAAAGTTTTCATCTCTCCCAAGTATTAAGCTGTCCATCTTTTTCGCACAACAAAAGAATCCACGGGGAAATTAGAAGCAAGCAAAATACGGAGAAATGTGTAGAATGCACATACCGGGATATATGCATATCAGACTACGAGGAATAATAGCCAAACCATGGAAACAATTTATTCTTTATGTCTAATGATGGCTATGCGACTATGCAACGACTTTTATTTTTAAATAAAAGAAAGATAAGAAGAAGTGGTTCTATTCCTTTCATTCTACCCTCAACTAACGCTACGGATGGTGATAGCAACAGTAGTAGTAGTAGTACTCTCACTACTACACTGCCTCTGCTGCAGATCCTGTAACTGTAATAGTAAGTTACAGAAGACACAGTGAGTTCCGACAACGGTTGGTGAGTTGTTTTCCCCTAGGCATGTCGGAAGCAAGAAGACGAAAAAAGATGAAGGAAAAGGCCACCTTCATTTCACTCCTTTTTTCTTTAGAGGAAAAATGAAATGAGAAGACATTAGATTTAATCTCTTTACCTTACACTACATCAACTTATTTCATAAAGAGGGTCCATGTTTTGGCGTCTGCAGTAAAACTACCTGCGTCAATGCCGCACATCACGTATTATCAGCATCGCATTTATGAATATATTTAATGGCGGTGGTGTAACGATGTATGCAAATTATCTATGGAAACATGTATGTATGTATATTAGTTGCGATAGCGCGGTCTCTCTTGCCATTGGACATTCTCGACAAGGTTTCCGGTGCTCAGATAAGAAAATGAAAAAAATTCCAGCTTCTGTAGAATATCCGACATTGGATGGGTTGATACCGTGAAGAATCAGAGAAATCTAATAAATAAAAAATAATAATAATCGTACACAGCAAGCCAGGAGACGAGAGAGTAAAGGGGATGGAAAAGGCGAAATGTTTTTAGAATGACAATATTCAGAAGTCTTACATTTTCTGGTATTATATTTAGATTTTAATTTTCTGTCAACAAGCCAAAAATCTTCCAGGGAAATTCGTATAGGAGCAGATGGAAAATTGCGTATCAGGACTAGATCTGCTGACGTGATGACCTAACTACAACGTAGAATCATTGTGCGGGTTTGTGGCATTATTAAGATGTCGTGTTCGTAGAGAATAGGGTTTAGTTTGATGCTATCAGCTTGTTGAAGACTAGCTCGGAATTTTCCATACAGAAATGAAGCCAGATGAAATACGAAGAAATCCCAAAAAATGAGTGATTGAAAAGAATGGATCTCTTGTGAGTTTACAGAAGGCCCGTGACGCTCCAGAATACTACGAAGTGCTATATATATCACTACAATTGAAATGTACGACATCTCTGTAGATTTAAAATAGGGGGATATTGGCGGAAGCTGTTGCATATGGGATGCATAGTTGCATAGAATGATTCTAGAAGTTAGGTAGTGTTAAAAAAATTTGTGGAGAAAGTCTCGACGTTATTAACAGCTAATGTTCCAGGGGTGGTAGTAGCCAAAGAAATTGCCTGGTTGCTTTGCCAGCATACCCTTGCATGTCATTAACTGGTTAACTTTTAGTAAGAGAGTTTTAATTTTAATAGGATTATCGCCACGTTTGGTCTCCTGCCGCTTGTTGTTTGGTTCTTGCTAAGTGACGATGCTTCAGGAGCAGGAGAGTGAAAGTAGGGAGTATAATCCCTTAAGACTTTTGGGAAAGAATTGCAGAAGTTTAGAACACCTCGGCAAAGACCGTGACCTGTTAATTTGACTTTTGCTGAAAGTTTTTTTTTCAGTGTTATTTTTATGATTTATTAATTTGAAAACCTGAAATGCTGCCATAGATGGGTGTACAGGAGTTTTGCACAGCTTTGTCGTCAAATGCGAAACAAAAAGAAGTAAAAAGTTAAAATTTACATATAATTTACGTTCATTCATTGGTGAAATATTGGTACATTTGAATTCCTTATTTGTTTATTATTGGCATCTGCCGTCTTTCCAGTTTTCACCGTGGTTCCCATTTTACTGAACTACGACGGAATTACTAAATATTGTTATCACATTACCCCAAATATGTTGTGGTAACCCGACAGTGTTTTTCTCTTTCACAGTAAACCACCAACCTTCCAAAGTAGTCGTAATAACCGCCTCTTCAATTTCCTGAATTAAAACTGGGTGAAAATGTGTTCGTTTTATGGGCGCTAAGGACTTTTCCACTTGGTTAACATGATTAGGTTAACCCCCTTGCGAAAATGCCCGTCCGTCACTCATATTATAAGATTATTTCTTCGACAGTTCACAACGTAATTCGTAAGTTTGAAGAAGTCGCAATAGAATCTTCTCCCTCGTACAATTCGCCAGCTCAATTAGTCATCCAGAGTTGTTCTAGTCACCAACTATATAAACACATTGTACTAAACCAAAGTGTAGACGTCAAATCTTGTGTTTTACGTCATTCAGAGAAAAAAAGTATATAAGAAATACTGCTCGTATAATTGTGGTAGCCGCTTACATAATGCAATGCTACACTACCATGTCAAGTTGACGTGACATCGGTACCCTGTAGACATTTTTTTAGAAAAAATATAAAACAAATAGCGCTTTATTAAACGAAAAAGCATATAACAAAAAATATTGCTAGAGGAACTAGACTGCACCAACGTAGATGAATTGCTCGCACGTAATATTTGATAGCTGTTGGCTATGTAATATCTTTTGTGCGGTGTTTCCTATTCATTTTCATATTTTTCTGATTCACTACATTCCCTCTAGTGAAAATTTGTTCCGTAGCTAAAAAAAATGTAATGAAGGAAGTTGGCCAGAGGGGGACAATGGAATGTTGGCCACTTCTAATTTTCTGTTTAGACGCTCTTCTGTAAACCTGAGACCCGGTCCCTTCATCAACATCAATTGCAGTATCAGAACGCCCCCTTCCACAACAACTACACTACAAAAACAACAAAAACCCCGGTAAAGAAAACGTCCCAACTCAGCACCCCAGGAAAAACTAGTAAATCATCGTCATCCAGTCCTATCCAGTCAAATGTTTAGTTAACAAAAAAAGAAGAAATATCTAGAGAGGAAACCCATTGTCGAAAAAAATAAACTTCCGCCTTTTATTGTCCCTGCTTTTTTAACGTGAACATTGATCATGCTCACAGTCACAAACAACAAACATAATGTGTACCACCAATTCAACTCCCAACCACTTCAAAGAATCCCACATTATGCTCCGACCAGTTTAACTTGATCACGATTTCATTTTTCCCTCCATTTCCTTTTTGACCGTTTCCACAAAAAACATTTTCCCACCCGCGAAACTCAGTTCATTGTATTCTGGACGACTCTTGTAACCCCACAAATAAGGTCAGCAGAGTCCTATTCAACGTGTTAGAATAAAAAATAGAGCATTAGAACATCAAAAAAATCACGTAGCAGTAAATATCTTTGAATAGACATGTTTTATTTTACGAGTCCATAAAAATATAAACTTCCACATCACATCCATCATGCTTCGTGGAAAAGCAAATGATTGTCATGAAATCGTACCATCCTCATCAGAATCACACTGTACATGTAATAACTCAGCAGTCAAACAGTCAAAATTTGATTCGGCAATCACAATAATAAACATTAGTTTAATATAAAAAAACAACCAAGAAAGTCGTAAAGTTGAAGGAAACTAGAAATGTGCTGGTTTTTGCCAAAGTAACATAAACGAAATATTATAGAAGTACTTACTACTACTACAACTACTACAGAGTGCACCTCTCTTCGGAACACCAACAACCACCACCATCAAAACCAAAACCAGACTACACATAAAAAAATGCTATACTTTTTTAACGAACGATTAAACAAGGTGCATCTTTTGGCTGTACCATTTGCTTTGTCTGTGTACGTTGGTCTAAAATATTTCGTAGCTTTTACTGCTGCTTTCCCATACTGTTTAGTCAGGTGTACCTTAGAATCAGGCTACAATTAGTTGCTAGTACAGCGAGAGAGAGAGAGAGAGTTAAGGATTTATTATTCCATGACGACGGTATACAATACTTTTAGGGGTAAAATGACTCAGGAACGCGAATGGGCTTTTTTCTTCTTGTTAAGTTTTTTAAACCATGGCATTTCCCTCCCTTCATCGTCGTAGATTTTCTTGTCCATGTTGTTTTCCCATCAAAAATGTACTTACAGGAAGAGCAAAGTTCTGTTTTTGTCCGAAAGTTCAAAATACTAGTCCATTATTATAAGACATTTAGTTTGTTCCCGATTTGTTAGAAACACCGACTTTCTCCACGCCGACATTTGTTTACATGTTTACACATCCCCCGTTATTCTGTATTTTTACAACCGTATGCAAACTAAATAGAATGTATGGTTACCAACGATGCATTAATATTAAGATTATTTAGAATGGTGTGATGTGATGGGGTTGTTGTGAAATGAAAATTTGTTCTGTGTTGCTCTTCATACAAAAAAGGTAGTGTATATAGTACTGGTAGAGTTTTTTCGACAAAGTTTGGCGAAAAAGTTTTTTTTGTGTACTCACATGATTTATGTAATGTTCCCTCTCTCTTGCTCTCTGTTGATGAATGCCTAGTAATACGAACTGTCCACATTTAGCGTACGTATATACTGTAACTGTACACAGTTTTAGGTTAAGATTACTAGTAATAATGATGATGTTTATGGTGTGTGTACATCCTACCTACTACCACTCACGATTATAACCGTCGTTACGTTGAGTGCGTCTCATTCCATTTTATTTTGAAACCCCCGACACATTAAATGGTACAGTGATATTCTCGTTAAAAAAATGATCGCTTTCAGATATAACTAACTTTACACAAAATTTTGAGCACACGAAAAAAAAGGTGATGCAAGGGCAAAAAAGTTACTTCATGGATATGTGTACGTGATGAAAGATGTAATACCAATTCGTATCAAAATCTCCTGTCAATGTTAATGTTAAAAAGTCTTTGACAAAAATTACCACTGTTATTGCTACCTTCAGTGTTTTAGTAAGGCGAAAATGATAATGATAGTAAAAATGATTTTAATCTATGATGACTATGACTCGTGTGTTTGTGAAAGATTATCACACGGTTTCTACGTTTGGATTCCTCATCTAAAAGCATACAGCAGCAGTTGCAGTTACAGGGACAGGCACTTTTGTAGAAAAGTGAAATGGCGAGAAAAAAAATCGAAAGAAAGACGGTATTGTGCAACGTTGTCAATCACATCATGGACTACTATTCATGTTAATATGGGTGGAAGGTTCTCTTAGAAAATGCTCTTATTTTCGAAAGAAATGGGGGAATACTGAACACGTCACGGAGTAAGTAGAACTAAATAGTTGTTTCCAGGGAAGATTATGTCCGTATATCTCTAGTGGTAGATCAGCTTACAAAATTTACTTGTCACTTGTTAAATACCGCCTGTTTCCCTGTTCTGGTTGCCAGCACAGCCGGCCAAATTTTGCGTTAAAGGGGAGAAAACGAAATTGAAATAGAATTTTGCCACTGGTACAGCTAACGCGAGTTATTACGGTGTTTGGAGCTTATTCATCCAAGAAAGTGCTATTTAGACCGAGTAGCTGGTAGCGTATTTGTGTGTCTACGTGTGACAAAACTCCCTCATTCTTTTTGACGTTTATCCTCCCATTTACTTGCCGTTTCCTAAATCCAGTGGGAGGTAGCGCAAAGCAAGGTTATCCTCGCAGTAAAAATCTTCCCTCTGTTTTTCTCCTGCATATTAATACATACCTCGTAATAATGGGTTTGTCCGCAGCAACATTTGTTCTTCTTTCCGTTCAAAACGCACATCTTGCCATTTTGTTCATCCAACTTAGAGGTAACCATTTACATGGTGTCTTAGGAATTTCTCACCCTTCCTGTCTTTTCCCCCCTTTGTCATTATGACACGACATGGCCTAATACTTCATCATTTTGTGCTTGCGTATTTTTACACGCTAAATTAAAAAAAATATTACATACGCTTCGTACCACCAGCAGGAGAAAGTGAACAAAAGCAAGGATTTACCACCAATTTCAGTGGAACTGCGACGGGGAAACCAGGTAGGTTACAAAACGACTGAAATGACTTGTTACCCGTAGTTAGTCTGGCAGTCACAACGCATTCAGTCTACGGACACTTTAATAAACGAATCGGTTGGTGGTGGCATTTCATCTACAATTTCACCGGGAGGGTAGCACAGGTACAACCCTTGGCTACAATGGTGTTTGAACATAAGTCACAATTAGGGGAAATTCATATTTGAAGAAAAGGGTCATCGAGGTGCATGCTTCTGTAGTAATTTCACGGAGACTTGTCGTGTTGAAAACAGGTATATAATTGCTATTTACAAAATTAAGGGGAATTCTGTTAATGAGTTTTTAAACGAATTCTCTTCTAAATTGGACAGGGAAGATTCTCGTAGGAAAACGCGATTCTTATTGCGATGATTAATTAGCGTGTCGTTAATTATTTCTGGTGATGTAAACAACTTCCGTAGAACCATATTTCTACAATTACTGTTAATCAAATTTAGTTTTCAAGGAAGCAACAACCCCAAGATAATTTGAAATTAGAACATAGACGAACCTTCGCCTAATTTGATATTGACGACTTGATGACTGCAAGGTTCAAACACTTTACTAACAACCAAATTATAGGCCTCCGGACATTTGAGCGACGTACCTTGTTATTTTTGATTGGTGACAACGGTGAGTCACCTCCACAGTAATTACATGATTGGATGTCAGCAAAATTACGGCTGTTTCTTATTAGTCGTCGTGTCATTCGTGCCAGTTTAAATGAGAGGGCAAACGGGAACTTTTGCAAGATGCAAAAAAAAAATCCACCGCAAAACGTACACCAACTCAGGAGTACTAAAAGTACCAATTTTATAACAGCTATCTTGATCTTGTCGGTGGTTGTCGGAGACACGGAAAAATCTAAGCCAGCCATTTTCAGTACCTTTGACAACCCCTTTTACCATAACTAGACAATACGTATATTCTCTCCAGTCAACTAAACATATAATTTTGAGAAAGACGAAAATATTTTATGACTCCGATTTACAAGCGAAACTTTTTATGCACAGACGAAACAATTACTCTACTTAAAAATTGCATATTTAAAACGGGCACTTTTACAAATCGAATATGATGCAACCCATTGAAAAATGCACAGCAGATAAACACGTGAAACTAGTTTAGGTTCGGAGTTGGTATTATTACCTCATTTCCAATCCGTACTACACATTGATTCGTCGTACCCCTTATCCTATGTATACATTACACGGTGAAAGTGTAAACATCACAGGATAAGGTTGGTATTGAACGTCCATTATTATCATCACAATTATCTGTTCAGTGGTCGGTCGGTCGTTCAGTCTAATTCAAATGACAGGATTCATTGTACTTATTTATAAATGTGTCGGTCGTTAGAGTTTCCAGGGGTAGTTCACGTTTCTTCATTTACTCCCTACGTGACACACTGTACGTGCATGACCTTTTTTGTAAACTCTGATTGTCATGGCGTTATAGGCCAAATATGTATAGAATTACTGTAAGTACATGGTATAATGTCTATTCGTGAAAGCTTATAGAGAATAATGTATTATTCAACAGCATTTAAGGAAGAAATAGGAAAACGACAAACAAACCAAGTCTATTTACTGTAACGTAACAAGTAATACTCAGCTATACTAACTTCACCCTCCACATCATTATAGAACTCGAGCACGCAATTTATGAAAAAGTGCATGCACTTTTTTTTGCTTTTACCAACAACTTGATAAATTTAGTAAAATGTAAGCACAGCCAACTACAGCGGCAGGTCAACATCAATTCCAACCCAGAATAATGTTAAACACGTGAACCATTGGCAGAACCCTGCATATAATTTTCTCCACGTCAACATTTCTGTGCAGGGTTACTTTTTTTTACGTCACATTCGCCAAAAGTATTACTAAAGCTGTCGTATTAATTAAAGTTTACCATGCAGTAGTTTTGTCAACTTTTTCCCTCATTCAAATTGATGACGTTGAGAACATCGAGTTATGAATTATGATGACTAGAGAGAAGAAAACAGCAAGGAAGAAAGTACAAAGAAAGCAACTTCAGCCAAGAATAAAGAGGAGAGAGAGAGGGAGAGAGAGTATGGATGTTTATTGAGTTATTGTTGAAACAAAGCCGGAAAGTCACCTCATAGAGGAACCAATGCACAGCCAAAGTAACACACAAAAAGAATATGAGTTTAGATGAGACGCACACAGTGACAAAAAGAACTTAATACTGATGTGCTTTTTTTGACAAAATTAAGAAAGTCGAGCAAGGCACATGAGTGGCATAATATATCAAGCATGAAATGAGTGTATTTGGAAAATTAAAAGCGACGGCCTAATGAAAGTGGTGACCTTTGCGATTCTAGCTACCAGCTACAGTAATGCTAGTGATAGTGTGTGTGTGTAGTTGTGGCAGTAGTGAATGTTGTGTTGGGAATAATGGAGAAAGTCAGTTCCTACTCTGAAAAATCCCTCGGAGGGAAAAAAACTTGTCAGCTATACGTAACTGCCTAGAAGCACGTACTGTAGGAAGTTTCATTCGGGTAGTTAGATGACTACTCACGACACCCACGTAGTGACAGGTTTCCTTGTACGCTTTTAATTCCATTACCGTTTCATTTTCATAGCTTTGGCTTAGCTGACACAGAAATAAAAAAGTCATTCAATGAAATCAGAAACAGTTAAAAGGCGGCCTATAGATGTATTTAGTGTATAATGCATGTACCCTGTCAGCCCTGACTGTGCCCAAGGTGAAGCTTATGAAACTGGGGATGCATTTAAGGAAGTTACTCTAAGTTAGTTTTCCTCTCAATCTTTTAACTTGTGAATGCCATTGAAGAACCAGGAAGTTAGTAACGTATTTAGGGCTAGGACCCATTTAAAAGCGCACAGCTTCCCCAGTTAATTATTCAGGGACACTTTTTATTACCTTTGGAACGAGAACAAGATTTTTGTCCAATCATTCCGAATCATTTGATTAGCAGCAGGAGATTTTTGGAGTTTTTGGAAAATAGCAGCTCTTATAACGTTGCATGCAATGTAGGGAAAATGAATTTTCATTTCCGGCAAGCTGTGTCTGCTTTTACCCCTTCTTAATTGGAACATCACAAAAGATACGAAACAACACTGTTTATAGAGCACACTCCCTTTTATGTTTTCCATAACTGTCATTTTGTTCTGGTTGATATGTTTTAAAGTACTCTGTTGTTACAAGGTTCTTTTATCAGGAAAGGGGGAATATGATATCGTTGTAGCTTTTTATCTCATTTAAATATTACAAAAGATACGGAAATCCGAATTGAATGACGTTGTTTACATAATACTCTGTTTGTTATTAGGCCTTTCAAAACTCATTTCATCTTTTTTGATGTTATTCCTATGTTTTAGGCCCGTTTTCGCTGCACGCTGAGGCTGTCTGTTTTATTAGAAAACATGGTTTACCATGTGGGTAGTTTGTTTTTAAAAAGTTACACAACTATTGATTCATACAACCGCACGCTTTTTATTCTAAGCTTGCTCTCACTTGTCATACTTGTTGCCAGCCGATGATAAATGAGTGCAAAAGGTTTCAATTTTTTATGATAATGACAACCTTTCAGTTCAGGGTGTACAATTTCCAGGAAAAGTTGCTACGCTATCATCCGTGCATTATTACTGTATTACTACTCACGACAGCAATTCTGGGGCAACCATAGAGAAATCAAGGGACAGCTGAAAGATAGAATATCTAGTCAGAGGTTACCACTACAGCCCACTGTAATATGGCATTTCAACTTTGCCAAGGCAAGCACTCCATATTCCAAATACCATGTCTCATTAATGAAAGTGTGCTGTGTGAAAGGTTTATTTTGACATTTTTAGGCCTTTTCTCAGATCCCCCTAGCAGTTCTTGAAAAGCAATTTTTTTGTGTGTTTACAAGTCTAAAATACCTAAAACACCATACTTAATAGCGACTATCAAATGCAGGATGGTTAACCACATTCGACCTTTACCATTTGTTACCAAAACGTTAGCTAATTTTTAAAAGAGTGCGTGCATTTTACAACAGGCTGACTGAAACGCTACATGTCAACAATATACTCATAAAATTGAATTTTACCAGATTGGAGTGAAACTGAAGGGAAAATAAAATGTACTCAAAAAAGTGTGCTGCTCATCGAATGAGAAGGGGAAAATCTTAGGAAAAAATTTAAAACTTCGAAGAAAGTTGCTTTTCGGTCGAACGTCATCATAAAAGATTATATATATATATATATATATCAACAAGAAGGGAAAAGCGTTCTCCTACGTAATTTACTATTTTCATTTTTGATGTACTTTTTATTGAAGCCAGTCATTGTTTAACAATAAAAAACAAGTTTCCTTTGTGAGTTCCTCAAAATCCCCCAAATGCACTATTTTTAGAGAGGATTTAGATTTACAAACGTATGATTATTGCACGAAATAATATTCAATATATATAATGATGAAAAAAGAAGAAAAAAAAGTTTTTATTTCGCCTTTCAACTCCAACCTATGGATGGTCTTCTCTGGAAGTCCCAAGTCCCAAACCACACTGCAGTTGCCAAAATGGACACTAGCTTTCGTTTTCCCTGTTGTACACATCCTTCGGAGAAAACAGGTTTCTTTGTAGGAAAAAGCTGATCGTATAGTCACTTTGATGTACTTGTCCAGCCGCTGTAGCTTGAATTCTCTATCCGTATGCTTGAGAAAAAAGGACGTCACGTTTTCCGTTTTCCCGGTAATCTAGCGAGAAGAAACATGAGGAGGGGATAAGGTTGTTAATACCATGTTATGGGTTACTACTATATAAATGCACGTAATAAACCTTCTTAAACAAAAAAAAATCAACAAAAAAAAGAAAAATATGTTCCCTGAATGATTTTTTAAACTGAACAATTTTGATGATTAGCATCGTATTACTGCTTCTAGTATTTCTAACATATAGTACCGTACTTGTGCGTGTAGGTGTAGCATCAAAGCTATTAACAGACAGCAATTATGTACATAGCTCCATATTATTATCGTCTAATCATGTGTTGCAAAACTGGTAAAACATACAAAACGGTTACTTTTGCTGATGACGTCTATAAAGCAGATATCATCAGCTTTCACTTAACATTTAATAACGACCTGTATGTACGAAAAGGGAAACTATCCGGCTGATACGTAAAAGAATACCTAAACCAGTAAGTATCTACTAAACATAATTATCCTTTTTTTGTGTGACACAACTATAGGGAAGCATATATACGGAATGATGATGATGATTTCTATGATTGCGTGTGATTATTAGTGTAAATGAGGTGCTATGAAATAAAAGCATATTACATAAAACCAAAAAAGTAGTCAAGTAAAGCTACCATAATGTATTATTATGATATGAATTATATTACTGTCTATTTTGAAGAATTTCTGGTAAAAAAAACTGTGCGAAAACGTATTATCGAAAGTAATTACTTGCATGAAAAACTTACCTACTAACCGGATACGAAATCAGAGAATTGTGCTGTATTCATATTCAGTCTACCTGTATGTATGAAAGGGAATCTTTACATTGATTACATATAGTAGTATATTAATTAATAATGCAGGAAGTGTGAAATGAGTGTGTCAAAATACAATGTGTGTCAAGGTAACAGAAAATATCCATTAATATAAATATCTATATATATAAAAACTGTATGCATAAAATTAAAAAATATTATAAAATTAACACATTAACATACCATTATACCATATGTTACTGAATTCCATTGTGTAAAATCTGAAAATTTATGAATGTGTATTAGCGTCATTGTAACTGTTAACCATGTACTATTATTATTATCATTTAAGTAATCATGATTGGCTCTTGAATACATGTATAAAAATCTGTTCAAGTGCATTTTTTTGTCCTGTTGTGATTTATTTTTTTGCTCATCAAAATTCATGACGAATGACGACGACATGTCACCTGTGTTCATTTCACACTAAAGCATAATTAGCATTTTATACACAACCGGGAACCCGACCCTTATTCGTTTAGCTATGCGCGTGGAGCAGATTATGAAAGTTTTTTGTTTAAGAAACCCACTCAAAACTTTCACTCAAGCAAACCTAAATGCTCTCATACAGTAGAACAGCTCACTTCACAAATTTTTAGATCTAATCTGAGCAAATTAGTTTCGTACGCACCACTACCAGCAGAGCACTGAGGAGGAAACTTTTCATCTGGCTGAACTGAACTCACCATTTTTGTTTCATATGACACCAACGACATTAGTTTTTCCTGTTAGTCTCATCAACGTCAAACTTCACGAAGATAATTTGATTTTTTTTACATAATGCATGTTTACGTCAAAAAAGACACAGGCGTCGTCGTGCTAGCAATGATACTTTTCAGATGACATATGTGTCTATGTGATCATTCGGGAAGCAAAATGCAACAAAAACTTTTGTATAACTTTTCCACTTCCTTACATGTCGTATTTCCACCGTGCTCTTCCATTCAATAGAAGATAAATAATGACATGCAGAGAATGGTGACATCATACGATCTTTCCATTATTAGGAAAAAATCACGGAAAATAATATTTTTGGCGAAAATAGAATTTCTTCCATTCTTCTTGTCTTTCCCCATAGTTTTCCTTCATTAAACGACCTCTTTAAATGTGACCCAGCCGGCCCAACAACGGAAAAAAGTATGCGTGGGTGAAAACTGAAAAGCCGTGAAATATACGGTTATATAGGTTATAAAAGCATGTATACCATTTGTTCATATAAAACATTTGTCAAATTCGTTTCTACGTAAATTCACGTATTATACATCTTTATAAAACCGAATTATAACCGCGTACCCATTTACATGTCCTCACCTATTCACACACTACTCTCCTTATAAGAACAGAACGAAAGCACAAGACCTATTTTTCAATACTTTTCGGTGGAATAATTTTGCAGAGCTCTTCGGTGGAATAATAAATTTCATTGAAATTATACTCTGAGTCAACATGATGCTTCAAACATTTGTTTTCAATTTTCAGTCTGGTTTTGTATTAAAAATTGAGTCACAGTTACAAAATGAAGTTGCTTGCGTCATTATCCCGAGTTGCTCTAGAAAGGAACGTAATAAGTAGGTAGGTAGGTATGGTGACGACATTTCGTTTCCGAGGATATTTATAGCTGCTGTAAACAACAGTGTTATTATTATTATCAATAATAATCATTTTCTATCATCTTACAGTCCTTTTCATCATAAATTCATATCTATATTTATGTATCCTTTCCATTTAAAAATCTTTACGGGATGTTCCTTGTTACAATCCAACCAAATAATTCGTCTCGGTGGGCACTGGGTGTATGGAAACTCGTCATGTGGAATGAGAACGTTCCTTATTTTGCAATCGGTTGCGAATTTGCGTGTATGGTAATGTAACGACATTGTAGACATTTTTTGGCAAGTACTTGTTTCCTTTTAAAAAATAAAATAAGAAAAATAGGAGCAACATCCATTTTTCTCCTGTTTGGATCATTTCCATACTTGACATTTATTACTTGTTACTGGGGAAAAACGCGTATTCGTGTAGAAACCGCGAAATAAGGGAACACAAAAGTGAAAATGCTATTAGATAGCGGAAGAATGAGTCTCTTTGATGATTATAAACGATAAATGGAAAGCTACAAGAGAAATACGAAGTTCTACGCGGCCATTTATTGTCTCGTTCCCATTATCAGTTTTGGCTGCTGTTGTAACTATCGCGTACGTCTTGTATACTTCGTAATGAAACTACCTTTTATGTGCATTAATGTCATAGGAATTGAACGCGGTAGTAACGCTTCTCAGAAATGTTCGCAAGAGGGATGATAAAAAGTGAATGGAGAAGTACCGAAGGAATTCATACGGAAGTGCGGAGGCGGTTCGATTTGAATGGACGAACGATATTTCTTTCGAAGATATTTTCTTTTGTCCCTTTTGGCCTCACTATTACTGCCGCTACCATGCACTCCTTGTTGGAGTTACAGGATCTGTAATGTCTTTGGTGGATGGAGACGAAAGGCTTCGCTTCGTCAGAATGAAGGATCCCAAATTGGGATTGTGTGACTCACAATAAAGCGGCTGACTACGACTACTACTGTCCCTTCGGAATTCCATCACTGTACTTTGCCCAGATAATGAAAGAAAATTACCTGCAACATTGTTTCCAACAAACTTGATAGTTGACTTGTCCGAACTCTAGCAATTGCCAGTTGCCACTGCACTAGGAGTGCACTGCTAAGCTTTATTTCTGGATGCAAGTGGTGAGCATACAGCATCATTTGGGATTGGGATGTGTGTGAACACTGGAATTAGAAGCGTAAACTGCGGTGTGGTGGTGGTGCCAACGACAGGGGTAATTTGTGGCTACTGAGAGTTGTTGGCCCTTTGTCAGAGACAGCTTTCCATAGAATTTTTCCAGGTAGTGGGACTTTTCTTGAACGGGGTATACCAATTTAAACGCCTTTCCTGTCATTGGGAATTTCACAGAATTTTTGTTCAACAAAAGTCAAATGCCTCGCATTCCTCGATGGCACATCAGAAGGCACGAGTACGAAGAAAACGGTCCAATTATGTGTAGGAAATCGGAAAATGTATAATTAACAGAGATAGACGGAAGGAAGAAAGCGACAAGGAATATGTATTTCCAATTCTAGTCTACAATATATAATTACTCCGTAAATTTTCCAGTATCGTAAATCGTACATAGAAGTAATCAACCGTGATAAACTAAACTAACTACTCGGAGTAGATGCCCGTATTAATGTAATACAAATAAACAAGACGTTTCGTACTGCTACAACATACTCTAATAATACATATACTCTGAATATACATAGTAATAATTACATATCGTATTCTGAAGATTTGTTGAACTTATTTCAGCAGTAAATACCAATTGAAGTACACGGGAAAAATAATTGAAGAAGGTAAACGTATTTTATCAGCATGACAATCCCAACAAATAAATCTATCGTGTACGTCGCACATCCGCATCCGTTCAGTGATTCAGTTACTTTTTTACTCTTGCAAATCTGAAGAGAAAAAAGGTAGCGTGTATGAAAATTGAACACAAAAGGGAAAAGCTTGCTTCAGTGACTATTTAGGGAGTGTGGTTGCCAGTGTTGCTGATATTGTTCCGGAACAAATTGTTAACTAGGTTCTTTTTGTTCTGTTCCAATGTTATTTGTTCTGTTCTTGTTTTTGTTCCAATGTGG
>JAHZNE010001903.1:0-15708 GCA_027744055.1 Callyntrura sp. NNG-2020
CCGTTTCCCCGATTTTTGCGAGTGTGACCTCTGTTTTTCCCCTCCTCCTATGAAAGGCCAACATTGTTTAATATTATAAAATTACCTGAGCGAGCAAAGGAATAACATTCCCTGCAAAAGGATTCATATAGACATAACATACCCCCACTGGAAGACCTTCCTCCTCCACTGCTGCTGTTTCCACTTCCTCCTCCCCGAGGTTGGTTTTTGCTTCCACCACCATTATTTTTGTTGCTAGATTGTTTTTTAGAGTCTTTCCTATCAATATTTTGTGAATCCATATTCTCAATTTGGACAGGCGTACAAAAGGAACTGAGGTCACTGAAGACGGCTTGAGTCAAAATACGTGGTGTAAGGATAATTACGTCATTTCGGGCTTATCCGATTCCATTAAAAGTGCAGCCCTTCGTGTAAGAAATTGGTCCCATAAAACGTCCTTAAAGTTACGAGCATTTAAAAAATTAATATCCTACCTAATACACACAACTTACACAGCAGTTCATTAATTCAATTTCAGTATTAAAACACACATTGGAAATAACCTGTGACGTGATAACTGCTTCTTTTATCTTTAAATTCGTCGTAGTTTTAGGGTTTGCTGTGCAAATAAATTTTTATCATAACGTAAACTGCAGTCCCAATTCCAGTTCTAAAAACAACCCCTGTCCTGTGCGTGTTTGCTCAGTGAAAAAATTCCCTCGTATTCGATAATAAAAGTAATTAAAATCGGTTCGTTCTGTAATATTAAACATAAATAAACCACTGAGAACATCTGCCCTGGAACTTTATTGAAGTATTCACCATAAACAGCACTATTTATTCAAAATTATCGACCACTTACCGTTATTTACAACTTAAAAATAAATAATTTATTATAAATCTGAAAGATAGAAAGGGCTTTTTGTCGTCATTCCAAATGCCATATTGAAAACAGCCTAATAAACTACTAGTGGTACACAGCGAGGACTAATTCTAAAATATTTGATCGTTTTCCCTTTCATTCCACTTCACTTCCTTATATGCGTTCCATCATCGTCACACACACACGAGACTATATCATCATCATCGTCATCAGTAAAGAAATAGAAACACCACCACCACCACCATCACTAATGTGTAACCAGTATTCAAGAAGAAGAAGAAGAAGAAGAGAAAAAAGTTAAAACATCCTTTCAAATTGGAGAGCAACGTGAAAAAAAGTTGGGAGTAGAAAGTGTCTGTTTTATTTGAAACGCTGCTGAATTTTCTAGGTACATTCTACACAATTTGCCGTTTAAACAGAACGCTAAATGAATGTGAGTGAAGAAGGAGGAAAAAAGTGAAGAAATCTAAAAAGTTTTGTGCGATGCGCATAACGGCAAGATAAAAAGAGACATTGGATCATCATCATCCTGCTCGTCGTCGGTAAAGTATAGAGTGGTAAGTAGTTTGTAAATAGCATGATATGGGCATGTCGATGTTATAGCGAATCATGTTCTGAAAATTGAAATCGTGGAGTAGTGGTATTGTATTTGTGCGATGTTGTTGTTTGATTCCCAAAATGTTTGAAGTGAAAATTTTTGTAGAATGGGGGCTGTGTATTAGTAGGGACACGACGCGTGTTTTGCACCAGTTGCGTTGTGCTGCTGTTACTGCTGCTGCTGCCAGTTAAAAACAATATTTGTATACGCGTGCTTCTTCTGACTCGGAAGCTACACTGCCGTTAATAGCTCAGTTTATGGGTGGCGTCCTGTACATATTGTTCTGAAGGCTGAATTCTCGAACATGTGTGTATACATAAAAATGAGTCGGAAGTCAAACGGAAAGTATCGCAAGATGAGCCAATTTTCTCGTCGTGTGTGTAGAGAGGTATGTAATACAGCATTTAGTTGGAGGCAATCTTGTGTAGATTACGTAATGTACTTCAGTTGGCTGGTATTTTTCGGGAAAGAAATGGTGTGAAGTGCAACTGAATAAACATTGTATATTGTACGAAAACGTAACAAATTAAAATACAACACAGGGAATAAATGAGTACGGAATGATACACCAACGCCCAAACCCATCACGAATGCTGTGACATGATTTTATGAGAGCATATTTTTCCCTTTTAAAATACCGTTGGTGGTTATACCATGAAAATATAGTGTATAGAGCAATAGAGCGTGCGTCTCCCACAAAATGCTGCCATCATTCTCCCAAAAGTTATCATTTCAATCGTTAATGAGGATGTATATTTGTTAAAAATTAGTGCATGTCTTTTACTCGTATAGGAGGAGGAAAAACCCGGAAGTTAACTTAGATTTTTTGTAATGTAAAAATGTACCATGCTAACTCACAACAACAGAATGGGAGGAGAGAATATGTGTTGTAGCATTTCGACTCATTTGTGTGTGAAAAAAAGATTGTCGGCAGAACTCTCGTGCCATGCCAAATATGATGTAAGATACTGAATTAAAGAGTAAAACAAACAACGTGAGTGCATTACATATAGTGTAACAAAACTGATACAGCAGAGTACCAATGTAAACGTAATTTTTTACATGTGTACACGGGTAAAATTACACCAGAAAGTTTCTTTCATAAAACCGATTTTTTAAATGTCGAAAACGCTCGATGAGAGAGAGAGAGAGAGAGAGAGAAGAGCAGTAGTCGAACCGTATGAATGCGTGTACACTAAAAATAATCTGCCTCAATTAGTGGTATAAAAACAAACACGCCGTTCTACAAAATGAGAACTAAATTGAAGTTTATAGCAATGCAGCAGCAAAAATGTTTGGGCATGAACGAAGATTGTAATTGAAAGAAATGCAAAAATAGACAATGCGTCTCTACGTCCATAATGGAACTAACAACCAATATCTCTTGTGTCAACAATCAGCGCTAAACAGAGTCCTGCTGAAAGAGGCTGAGGCCTGGAAAAACATGGAATTTTAATGCTGAGGGCGTTTACCTCGTTTATACCAACAGCTCTGGTTCCTCGATAGCGCCAGTTATCCAGAGAAAATGTAACATTTCAAATGAGAATTATGGTATGGTCGCAGAGATTCCGAATTTACCATTTTTGCGTATTTACTTTAGAATAAATGGAGTCATAGGTAAGTTTTTGTGTATTCGAGGCTTTTGCTGCACACTGGAGAATTTTGGAGGAATTCGAGACTCATAATCCACATATGATTTCATGGAAAAATATGTCCAGTAATCTTCCATTGAAATATTTTGATGCCCACAAACTTTCTAGAGTTTTCAAATATCTGTCTACAATAGTTGATTAAGTTAAATTGGTTGCAGCTTATCACGTACTAGTGGTGCCTGCATCAATCATATATTTCAGGGGCTCATCATCGTCAAGACATAAAACGCAACACGCAACCCTCTTCTTCTTATTTTGTCTGGTTGTGCTGTCTGTACTCATTAAAAGGGAAGAGTCCATGAACTTGAACGCATCCATCCAGTAAAATATTCTGCATTCTTCTTAACATAATCATGTTAACCACCACGGCACATTTTCCGTAAAGCTTTGCAACAGCAGATCTTCAAGCACTCATGCATCCACTACTGCCGCAGCCCCAGCATCTCATTCACGGACAAGGAAGGGGAGTTTGTGCACCAATCCCACAAGAGATAATGCACCACCAATGCACTCCATAATTCAGCCTCCAAATTAAACTCAATTACACCATCAGACAATCAACAAGACAAAATATTACATTTTTTATGTGCGCACATAACACATTACAACAACAGCTTTACTACTTCTGCTGCACACATCATCATTATCATAATAATCATCATATATCCAGCATAATCAGCCAAAAACAAAAATGAGCAAGACACTTACCCACTAACCAACCGCCCTACAAGTATAACGGATACGGCATTTTCCAACAGCATTACACATCTTATGAAGCAGTACTATATCCATAAAATAAAAAGCCAGCTTGAACAAAAAAAATTCAATTTTCTTCTCAGCATCGTCCATATCCTGCCCTGCATAATAGTAAAATAGTCGAAAGCTCTGCAAGTGTAATTGAAAAAAAGACACGCGAGAAGAGGAAGAATTCTGCTTCCATCATCATCACATCGTACATGAGNAATTTTCTTCTCAGCATCGTCCATATCCTGCCCTGCATAATAGTAAAATAGTCGAAAGCTCTGCAAGTGTAATTGAAAAAAAGACACGCGAGAAGAGGAAGAATTCTGCTTCCATCATCATCACATCGTACATGAGAATTGATTGTCAGAAGACTCTTCTCTCTGGAGTTTGCGTTTGTGTATCCCCGGCTGCCTGCGTGTTTTTGCGTAGCTAACCCAATGTGGGGTTCAAAACACTCTAAAATGAAGGATGCCCACGATTTTTTTGCTATTGGAAGATGATCTACGGAACTTTTCCTATGCTTTTGTTAGTTTAGCAAGAAGAGAAGCGACGGGGAAGAAAAGGGATGCATCTGGGTACGGCTGTTTCTATGCGTTGTGAGCGGTGTCTGCATGAAAGGAAAGTGACTTCTTCTTTGATGCTCATTAAGCCACGCCAATTTAGCTGGGAAATTGGGCTCTTTATAAACTCACACACACGAGAGGGGTAATAAAAATAAAGCAGAAATGACGACGATGCACATTGTCTGATTGTTGGATGATATATGTAGCATCCATAAACAAGGGAGGTGGATGAATAGTAAAATATTACATTTTACCATCCACCCCTCCACTCCAATCATTCCGCTGTGTGCTGCTACCACTACTGACCTTTATGTACTTTTCAATATCTCTTCTCTCTCCCACTCTCTCTCTCTCTCTCTTCCTCTTCTTCTCTTGCTGAAAGGCAACGTGGATGCGGCATTAAAACCCTAGCATATTTTATATTTTACTCTGCCATCTTTTGACTTTGCCCCTCGCCGTTGATTGATGTTCAGAGAGGTTATAAGTTTGTTATCTCACGACAACTAACAACACCAGTTTACTCACACATGTGCATTTTAGACTTCATGGGAATGTTTACAGAGCACGTAACTAACAAACGACATCATTTTATTTTTCCTTTCTTAGTCATAGTCAATATCATCATGCTGTCGTTGTTACATTAAAATTTACTGTGCGAAGGGAACTGTTAGAACTGCATTTGTCTGGCTAGAATCTGCCTGGTTTGCACGCTGTCATTTTCCTGTCAGAGAAACGGTTTTTTCCTGTGTGGTTAGCCTTTTTCAGCTGCTTGTTACAGGAAAAATGGCAGTAAAAAGTTGTTATCTCGGGTTTTGAACAATATCGGTAGGTAATGTATGTACATATTTATGTGCACATAGAAAGTTTTTCTACAGTCCGTAACGTGTGGTGCCAGTGCAGAGGGAAGACGCCATCAGAGTGATCAAATATTTTGTTGTTATTTTTATGATGAATCGTTTCTACAAGTTTTTGCCAATTTATTTATTGCATTTTATACTTTCATTCCATTAGAGAGGAGAGAAGGATACTATCAAGATGGAATGCTGACTAGTGCTGATGAGAATGTCTGTTTTTAGCAGTCAAACAAGCGTCGTGATATTCTGCTGCTGCTGCTATGTAGTAGACAGAGAAGGAGAGGAGCAATCACACGAGTAAATTTTCTTTGTTCAGTTCATATGGATTACAAGAATTTATGAAAAGATGCAAGAGCTTTTGCACAGAATTGGTGTCTTCATTTTCCCTTGGAACGTGACCTTTTTATTTGTGTTGTTTTATGTTACCTCTCTGTGAAGTGTGACTGAAGAAGTAAATATTTAACGAGTGCAATGTGACAGTGTTTGTTCATGGCCGTTTTTTTGGCGATAGGGGTTTTTGTAATAGAGAAAAATTGATGACTACTTGACTACATTTATGTCTGTCCTTAATTTTTTCTCGTATAAAATAAAAAGCATAACGTCGTCGTCTGCCGCACAATCACTACCTGAAAATGCTGTCAGCAGGAAGGTCTTTTACAGGATGTGAAGAATTGCTTTTATTTAAGCAAACATGACGAAAAGATATGTCCATTAAAAGAAATAATGGTTTAGTATCCGTTGTCTCATCATAAAAATTTTGTTGATTATAAGTAATGGGAAGGTGTGGAAAGACAGTTGTCATTATTTAGCACCTCGTGGGATCCCCCACATTTTTGACGGCGTTTGCATCAACGATATTTTTGGAGAAACTGTGCGCCATGCGCCATCCCGATGTCAGAGCGCGTTGATAGAGAAAACAGCAATTGTTCAGTGTGAAAATGTATTTTGGGTGAGCATATTATAAGAAATGCAAGTTTTGAATCTGCTTCATCTTGATTTAGTGCAGATGTGCCGATTACGTAGTTGTCAGCAGGCACCGTTGTTTCGTCCATGTGCTGTGTAACCGCAAAGAAGAAAAATTACCAGATGAGAAATAATGTTGTGGCTTGTAATGAGGTGAACACCATTCAAGAGGAAAATACGATTATAAAAACAATTTTATCTGCGTTTATAGTTATCTGTTTGGGGATTATCAATGAATCTTTAAAAATGCCATTTGTACTATATGCACACAGAAAATACAATTAAATGGCTTAAATAAACTGCACCCTGCACCTCTTTTAGCCTGTAACCTTAATCCTATTTGTTTTGTGTGTGTAAGAAAAAAAAAGAATTTCATATGACGCATTAACCCAACAGTTATGGGTTTAACAAAATTGCAGTTTGGTTTGTTTCTATTTTAATTAATTGCTTTTACAAACATCGAAACCACATACTTCCCGCCCATTTGTGGGTAAGGATTTAGTTCCACACTATTTGGCATAAGTATATTGGCGTAACCACGACGTAACGCCTAATTTTATTCTGCAACAGACGGTTTGCAGTTTCATCAACCAAGTGAACAGAACCAAGACAGTTGTTTTGTTACGTAAATTGTCGTCAGTCGTCAGCCAAAGATTTTTTTCTAAACAGCCTGTTTTATTTTACGTTGTTCTCAAAATTTCACTAATATTTTACATCCCGAACGCTCTGGCGACTGTTTTGTGTTACGCAACAGGTTCTCTTCAGAGATTCCAGCGAAAAGTTCTGTAAAAGTAAAAACGTATTGACGGGATCGTCGGCGTCGAATATAGTTACGTTGTTGAAGTGAAAAAATAGAAAACAATTTTAATGCTTATTTTTAATGGGTAACATGAACTGTGACCTGTTTTGAATGGGTGCTTGGTGTTACTCTCTTGCGCTTCTGTAAGTGCGACTGAATATCTTTTCTGAACTGAAAACTGGATATTTATATTGCGTATCGTTTGTGTTAAGTAGGATATTGTGATTAACGTTTTATGCATTAAAAAATCCTGATTATGACCTCCACTTTGGCAATAAAGGAACGCATTTCAATTGAGGAAATTGTGTATTAAAACCTTATTGATGGTTCAACTCTTCTTTTTTTGCCGTCTCCAATTTCACACCAACCAACCACCCTACAGAGTTTTGGCAATATTGCAGCGAGACTCATTTTCTAGTCACCACCACCAGCGGCGGGGAAACATTGTTGTTGCCATTCGCCATTAAAACAGTTTGTTACGAAATATTTCAATATTTTTCTAATCACAAAGCAGCTTCTTAATCTCTGGGCGGACCACCTATTTATTTATTCATGGGGATATTTACGTGCATAGTAGTATTGATAAGTTTTCCGTCACATACCATGGACCAAACGACCAAATCTAACTGTACTAAATGAAACACGACTCCCGTTGTTACATCAAATTGATATTTTGATCCCATACCCCATCCTATATGAATGTTACATTGTTGTAATGTGATATTTTTGCTTCAAGCCAGTTTGTGATTCAAAACTATGTACCAGCGACGACGAGTCATTACAAGAGAATATTCCCTTCTGTCATAATTCCTCTGTAAGGACTCGTGATTATCATCAAACAAAAAGTTCATTCATATATCACACTCCTATCATGACGAAGTTGTACGTAGTGCAAACCAGAAGCACCACAAAACTTTACAGAAGGGACGCTTCTGGGACTCGTGATCAACGCAATAAGAGCACACATCTTGGTAAAATGGTTGTATGTGTGTGTAGAGACTGCTGACGAGAAAAGATGGATATCACAATTATCATCATGATATCATCCTGTTCAACTGGTATATATATGGTTTGAAACGATAATCATTTGTTTTAGTATTTGTGTACTTAATACTTCTTCGTCAGTCAACAAGTCTCTAGTAACTTCCCAGATTGGATGATGATACTACTACTATATGCTGACGGGCTGACCGGCCGTCATGTACTTGGTTACGTGTATGGAAGCAGTTTTTTGGGGTGCCATGTTGTGATGATGGGAGTCAGTAGCACCATCAAAATAAGCTGAAATACGAAAATATACTTGTTAAACCGTCCATTTCATCTTTCTAAACAACTTTTAACTGTGGAACTCTGTTGATTTGGGTTGCTGTCAAGTCTCTATCTCTCTCAAGTCCATAATCACACTTACTGTCAATGAGACATGACTTTTAAATCACACACGGTCAACGCAACGGTGTAAAGATACTTCTTCCATATCGTAAACCATTCATTTCATAACAACTACTGCGGCAAAACACACCGAGCAGTCAACAACAGTCACAGTTAACCGTGAATGATATCATGGCTGCATGGTGGATGATGACATGATGCCATAGTTGTTGTCCTGTCGTTGTGGGCTAGTATCCAGTTGAACATGAAAAATCCCAATGCTCACAACCAAAATAGGTAGTGTGAGCCCCCAGCAAAAGACCTGAACTGACGACAACGACGTCGACTGACTTAGTCGGAAAGACAACCTTTATTAGTAAGTGACGCGATAAATAATTATTGCTTCTCTGAAACTTACAGTATACGAACATTTATATATTGAATAAGCCGACTTGGGAAACATATAAGCTTGGTGTGACTCCACCGACTACTATAGATATAGGTAGCCTAAAAGAATAAAGCCGCAGCGAAGACTGTCTTGAATTTGTAATAAAATTAAGTGAAGAAAATGAATAGACCGACTCAGCGAGACGGACTGACATATGAACGCGTGGAAAGAAAGTGAAGGATTATTTTTGTTTGTGGAAAAGATAATGATAACGATAGCACTGGTGACTTTTTGACTGCTTCTCGTCAGTGACTTTACGTGATCCGTTATACAGTCATAATTTTATTATAAAAATATCTCGTCCAAAACTTACCAACCACATATATATAATCCAGTTGTGACTAATTTTTCTCAAAAGAAAAAAAAAAACAAAAATTTTCATCGTCTGGTGGTGAGAGACAGTCGTGGAAGCAGTCACCCACCCACCACCACTACTGCACTAGTTTACCAAAGAGTGGAAATTGACTTTAAGGATCGGATTTCTTCTGGTGGAATATATAATGACGTGAAGTGAACACAAGTGTAGAAACCATAAACAATCATCGCATTTATACCTAGATTCATTTACATAAAAATGAAGGAGGAAAAGGCATGAAAAAGAGAACCAAAAGTTAATACATAACGGTAATAATAAACATAAAAACTGTAAATAAACTGTGTAGCCACCACACCAGTAATCTCCTAGTACTATAATCCTATTTTGACTTTGACACGGATGCGTGTAATGTCGTTGTACTTTATTTCCCTATTTTTTCCCTCGGCGCAATTGAATTTTTATAGGTTTATGAGTTCTAAAAGTGCAACACAAAACACGATCCACTCCACCACTCCTCCACAACTACTCTGGCATGCAGGAGCATGTCCCTCTGCAGATAATGTCTGATGAATAAAAGAGAGAGAGAGAGAGAGAGACATTCTTTTTGAGTAGAAGTACTACATTTCCCTCACTTCCTCAAGAGAATCAGTTTCGTTGCAATTTGTCGCGGAAAACGAAACAAAATATCCCCAGGATTTATAGTTTTGTAATAAAAATGAAACTGACGGCAACTAACTGAAAGCTTGCATACATCTTCCCACTGTGTTCACACCAGCCAAAACGAAGTGTCGTCGAGATTCGTTGACTTTATGGCCACTGCCAAATTACGGTTTCTGTCGCTTTGCTGTTGTTGCTGCTGCTGCTGCTGTGTACAAGTTACAAATCGTCGAAACTGATATATGTGGTTTAGGATTATCATCATCATCAAGGGAGTGGGTGGAGGAGGAATAAAGTGATGTTCTGAACGTTATTTATCTGTCCAACCGCAATATTCAATGTCAACTGTGATTGTCAGGGAGTCTATGGAGAATTCGTGTGATGTGACGGCTGACATTTTGATCAACTCTTGGACTGTCTAGGTCTGTGTGTGTGATACATGTACAAAAAGTGAAGCATGTACCATCATCAGACGAAAACAAAAAAAATTAGGGAAATACGTGATAGAGCAAACGAATCTTTCAGATTCTCCCATCCCAGAAATTCATGAAGTTTATAAACCAAAAAGGTTTCTTCTTCGAGTCAATCTCATGCATGCCTGCAGTTGTTCTTCGTTACATACAACAAGAAGACATTTTCTTTTCCATCCATTTTTTGCTCGTCTTTCGTTCTTCATGAAGAAAATAACTTATTCGAAGGAGGAAAACACGTGTTTGTCGAACAAACGCTGTTGCTGCTGCTGCTGGTACAAACGAAGAATGTTAATGCGGAGCAAGACGTGGTGGAGTGTGTCTCTGTGAAATGGTGTGTTTCTCTACAAAGAATGCGTTCATTACTTGAATATATAACGATTATCACTTTTAAATTTCAGAGCAAGTTGGAGGAAAACAGTCTGTGGTTTTGTGACAGTCGTTTTTTTGGTGTACAATCCCATAGTTCAGTTACATCTTACATCGTTCGCTTAAAACTATTGCCAAAAACTGTGACAGATCCCATTTCTCAAGCATAATCTACATTTGACGTAGTTAATCTGATCATCCATCTAAAGACGTGTACAATGGTGAATACTGTGTGTTTGTTTCTAGCTACTTCACAATAAACACATAAATTGAAACTTTGAGTGGGATTACAACATCGAGGAAAAAAAAAGAAACTGATTGCTTCCTCTTTTGCAATTAAATATTACATACATAATACATACACCCCACAAATAATAGATTCTCGACAGAAGCGCATTCAAAACAGTTTTTTACAGAAAGCGACAGCGAGGAAAAACGAAAGGGCTTCCAACTGCGAGATAAAACAGTTTGTGATCTTGAGAGGTGTGTGTATAAAGCGGTTTTTTTCTGTTCGCTACTCCATGCCGTGTGGCATTTCCCTGTTTACCTTTGTGTGTGTGAGCAAAAGGGCAACTGAAGACGTCTGAAAAAGAAAACTGAAGATCTCTTCTTGGCGTAATGGAATATTACAAAAATTTTGCAGGGAGAAGTTGAATAATGATCATTCATAACACAGAAGTGCCAACTGATTAGTGGCTAATGCCCAAAAAGGTCATATGGACAAGCAGATCTTGCTGTGACATCACATCACAATACAAAATATATTTCACGGAGGCGGATTCTTTGATCGTTTAAGTGGATTCAAGTATTATACCTAGCTACCGTCACGTAAAAATACAATAGATTGTACCACGCACCAACGTAGTAGTCCTGTGTTCGTGACGAGAAACCTTCAAAACAGATTTTTTCCTGGGAGAATATAGGTAACTGAATTTAATTTCACGTGTTTGTGACGCTCTTTGGGACAAAGAGAGATGTGCTACGAAAGAAGAACACTCGAGTGTCTGTAGTAGTCTTTTAGTTTCCCCAAGGTTTTTCCCTTTAAATCCATTGACTGTATAATATTCCAGCAAAATAGGAGGTTGTACAGTGACTAGATGCCTAACTGAATCTTCAGCTCTCTGTCGGTTGTCTCTTCAGTCCAATGAACTGACCATTTAAGTTACAATTGTAGTTTGGTAGTTGACTGGTTTATGGTGTCTTTGTTTAATATTTTGTTTGTTGTGTTGCTGCTGGCTGATAGGATGGAAAATGTGTGTGAAATACGCCGAAATAAATAAATAAATACAAAAAGTATGTCAGTCAACAGTAGTAATATGGTGTTCGAATGAAATATCGTATTCGGCGAAAAATTTGCAATAATTTTACACAGCCAGCTTTACTGACAGCAAAGTAATTTACATGGTTGTTTACATTGTGCACTTTGTACCTACCACAGTAAACAGACAACTTTTGTTTTTTTGTAACCGTCAAATACATGCGGATATGCAAATATTCTGTTTGTCTAAAACTGTTTGATCGGTCAAGTGACATACCATACCGCGGCTGCTACTACCGCTAGGAGCATCAGTTGTGACATTTTCCATACCACACAGGATACATCATAAACACCACCAGCGAAAAACCACCTACCAAAAAGCAAATTGGCTTTTGTGTGAGCTTTTCACCACTACGCGACTAAAGAGACTATCACTGTTCAAGTGTGAATGACAATGATGATCTCTGGTATTTAAATGTAAAAGAGAACACTCGTGAATGGAAGTGGCGTGCTGGTTGAGAGTTTTGACATAATATACTGACACGCACACACCGTTTCTAGTTGGTTTGGGGCTGTTGACAGACAAATGCAAAAGATTGTAGATTCGTTTACGTTTTTTATGGTTATGAAATGTCCACATTTGTTATGTGAGGATTGAGTGTGTGAGCGCTCTCACCTTTTGTAAAAGAATCCTCGGATTCGGCATTTGCTTTATCGTATGAGTGCTTCACATGTGCCATTGCAATAAAAGTTCACTTCATGTCACGCTAATAAAAAGAGCAAAACAACGTGCACGTACCCTACTCGTAGGAGATCAAATCAGAAAATTCGCGATTAAAATATTTTATACTGCTGATTAATTTACAAACACATTAGCCCACATCACGAAACGAGGGCGGACAAATATATTACACCAATACAGTTAAAACAGAGGACTTTTAAGGGAAATATTGTATGTCGTAATCATGATTTGCTTTGTCATTTTAGCATTGTTAACTTTTCTCTGTTTGTACTTAAAACGCCTTTCTACACAAATTATGTAGTTATATCAATCCACGATATAACGGGAAACCGGAACGCTATTGTCCAATAGTTGATAGTTGTCGTTATTTTGTCATTGGTTGTAAAGTGAGCGCGTGTATGGCTTGTTCGAATCGTAATCGTACGATTCCACAATAGATTTGTGGAATCGTAAAAAATGTAATGCGATAAAACTATCCGAAGTGTAAAAATGCACTAAACGAGGAACAATAAGCAATTACTTTTCTTCTAAAGTGTATACGTTTTGAAATACAAATACCCATTGTACTCGTGTCATACCTAACATTAAGGTTAAGTTGTTGTAATTGGAGAGTAGCTAATAAAAAATAGAAAATAATGGCGCAAGACACAGCAACACCTTCCTCCCTCTCCTGTGGGAATGAAACGATCTCGGAATATTCTAGGTAATGTTGTAAGATATCTCATCCTAATTAATTATTATAGACTTCCAGCTACCATCCAACCAACCATTTCTATATTTGCTCAGGTTTCCAACATGGGCTCTCAACTTTGGAGCAACCATGATCATCCTAACAATTGTCGTAGGTATTGTTGGCAATGCTCTGACAGTTGTGGCCTTACTCAAGTGTCAAAGAGTACGCAACATAGCAGCAGCTTTCATAATCAGGTAACTTCAAACGCATGGCTCTCAGCCAGGGTACACCAACACGGCCACAATCACATTGAAAATACTTATAGGTTACTCTCTGACAGTGAAAACTTGTTTTTTTTTATCAAATGAACAGCCTAAGTGTGGCGGACTTTCTCTTTTGTCTGCTGGTACTTCCGTTTAGCGCATCCAACTTTATAAATCGAGACTGGGTTCACGGTCAAGTGTTGTGCACCATTTTCCCTTTAATGAGATACGGAAACTTGGGAGTGTCCCTCCTATCTATTGCAATGATTAGTATTAACAGGTACAGTTTCACCCACGAAAAGACCGCACAAGAAAACAAATTATTACTCCTTTTCGATGTAAACGATTTTATTTGCCCCTGATCCAATAATTAGAAACATGTGCTCACAAATTTAATTGTTTCTTCCTCACTGTAATTTTGTTGTTTCGACGTAGATACATGATGATTACAAGTCACACACTTTACACAAAAATTTACAAGCCATTAGGAATTGGTCTGATGATTGGCTTTTGTTGGATGTTCAGTTTTCTCATGCAGCTCCCAACATTACTGGGCGTTTGGGGTAAGTCGCCATACAGTATGGAGTGCAGTGATTTCTACGTAATTTTATTTGTGCTTAAAACAGAATTAATTGACGTGCTTTCGTGAATTATTTGCAAATTCTATTATCTACAGGCCGATTTGGCTACGACAGCAGATTAAAAACGTGTACCATAATCGAAACAGAAAATGGGATCTCATCAAAAACAGCTCTGTTCGTAATTGCTTTTGTCGTACCATGCAGCATCATCATTTTCTGCTACGTCAAAATATTTTGGACAGTGAGAAAGTACGCAGAAAACCAAACCTGTCAATTGTCGATGACATTGTGACTTGTAATTACCCTCCAATTTATAAACTAATTGGCTTAATTTACTTTCAGGTCTGAAAACCGTATGCGAAGTCACTCAGCGAGATCTGATGTTCGATCTGATACGAAAACGAGAAAACTGCGGATAAATGTGTAAATTATCCTGGTAAGTTGACTACTGCCTGTGTATTCTTACCTTTCATGGAATATGTACACAATATAAATATGTTTTCCTAATTTGATAACACTTGTAAGTCATACGACGCATAAAAAAAGTTGTTTTCCTGACACGTTTTTTTCTCATTAACTGTTCAGTTGCACACGTTTTTGGCTACATTTTGGTTTACTTATCTGCCTGCGTCAACCCAATCATTTACGTATTTATGAACAAACAATACAGAATGGCAATGAAGTCTGTGGTATTTCCTGGACGCTTTCAGTCCTCCGCCAGAGTCATTTTCCATCCAGGTAAGAGGAAAATTTTCAAAAGAGCATTACATACGATAAATTCTTACATTGAGTATAAGTTATGCGTATTTTATTGCTCACGTTCCCTTTATCTTTGAACTTGCCACTTCAGACAAGTCAAAAACGCCAGGGGGTATGGATCCCAACAGTCAAACTCAAATTTCCAGAATGTCCATTACAAATACCAATTTTGTTATTCGGGAGTCAGAAGATCGCTTTTGAAGTCACTGGTGAAAATATTCTCCTCCTCTCCGTGTACCTAGAAGCCACAAATGTGTCTCAGTATGCCCCATAGTGTTCATTTGGAAAAACAATCTTCATGGAGTCGATATGTATACTATAATTATAGTGAAATTTCACTGTTTCTCATCATTAAAAACCCGCTTATTTTGTCTCTCATTTTTCACGAACTTGTGTTTTTTATTATTAGGAAGTAATATGAATGTTCACGATAAATAGCGTTTAATGCATAATTACTTGCATAATTACGATGTACTATTTGTACTATACTGTACATAACTATATAATAGGTAATGTAAAACTTTACACAAAAGGATTGTTATAATTTGCGTTGAAGTTGTATGAATTATGAATTATTGTTGTACGTATGAAAATTCCATTTAGGAAACAAATGATGAATATCCAAAAGTTGAATTGAAGATGAATTGAATTGAGTTGAAAACTGTTTTTTATTGTAATTGTAATTATTTATATTAATAGTTTAACATTAGACATTGCATACTTACAATGATACAATAAAAACAATAAAATCACAAAAAGATGTCATCCA
>JAHZNE010001904.1:0-11743 GCA_027744055.1 Callyntrura sp. NNG-2020
CACTATTCCCTTGACGTACTGTTCCAACCTGCCATATCCTTTCCAGGATGCTGAAACAAAATATTGTATGCACTTTATATATTTTTAATATAATATTCATTTGAACTTTCATGCATACAATGTATCCTTTTACCCTTGTACTTCTCAGACAATTGCTTCAAGCCGTTTAGGTAGGGCGCATCTTCGTATCCATATATGAAGTTCAAACAGTTGACGAGCCAGCCACAGATTTCCCCGACAAATTGGAAAGTGTTTAATAGTTCGTACAAATTTTGGGTTTGATCATTTTCGTTGGTGCCGTTACTTCTAGACGTTATGACTTGCAAAGTTAGGATACAAGTGTAAAGACAGTAACATGCACACACTACTTGATGTCGGATATGCTGCTTTGAAAAGGGTATTAGCGAACAAAACGTTTGTTTTCTGGCATCCCAGGTGAATCGGCCAATCAAACATTTGTTAGAGTAATTGATGTAACCTATCACGTCCGGCAAGAAGCACTCCTTGATCAACATTTTGGTTTCCTCTACAAGATCGTAGTTACTGCAAATTAAACTGATCAATTACATTACCGACTTCTAAAGTAAATTCTTCTATGACAACTTTGGTAGCTGGCAAGATTGGCTTTACCAGTCTTACTGAAAACCATATAATTCCGTTAATACGTAATTACTCATTAAAATCTTTCTTCTTCTTTATTTCCATTTTTTTACGAAAAGTGTTGGTGTAAGAGAAGATAAATTAATCGACAATTAATTCATTAGATGACTGGGCCGGTGCTGTCCCTTCTTCTACTCCCATATTGTCATAAGAAGTTGTGATAAACACTTCCATAATTAACCAATATAACACTCGTGGACTACATTAAGTATACCCGTTGTTGCTCTAAACCATTTGGGTTTTGGATAATGTATTATTTTTGCTAAGCATTGCGTCGTAATAAAAGTTTTCTCTCTGCGAGACATTCCGAATGTGTCTTAAGTTTTTGTATAGAACTGGATGCAACTGTCTTATTTCATTCCATTACTATTTAAAAAGTTAATTATAAGCAAAATAATGCCGATTTAAAAAAAAATTCCACAGCAGTAGCCGCGCAGCAATAACTGTTGGCCACTATTGTAGAGGTATGACGACCGTTTTAAAATTTAATTAGTTATTTAGTTGCATATAGTAAATCAAATTGAAGAATTCTCCATCATATAGTATAAAAATACCACGAGCACATTTTTTACTTTGCTCTTAGAATACGACGTACGACGTTGGCAATGGTCGCTGACGATTGATTACGTGAGGCAATTCAATGACATTCACAACCACGTGCATTGTGAAAGCGAAGGATCTCATTACTTTTTTATTTTATACTGCTCGTGGAAACATTATTTTGGCGGACACCGTAACACAAGGAGAAGGAAAATGAGCCAATTAAACTATTTCTACGTAGCAAATTACATGAATATTTTAAAAAGAACACACAATATATGTGAGTTAGATTGAAAAGCATTTTATGCAAATGACAAGTCCAACCGACATAAAAGTATGTTTGGCGTTGTTTAATTTCTAACGCATGCATACATCTCTTGCCCATCTCATTTTATGATTCTCTCGCTAAAGAATATTCATTTTGATCAACCGCGAGGGGTTTTGGTATAGTTTAGTTGCAAATTTTCTAAACTACACATATGATATGAATTTTTTCTATTTTCAATTTCTACTTAATAAAGTTTGGAAATGTCTTTTTGTGAACATCAATGGCAATAGTACGGACAACGTTGTTTGAAATACAGCTGTAATTACAAATAATAATCAGGATATCACAATATGTGAAGTCATTGTCTAACGGCGTGCATTTTATCATTTTCTTAAAGATGGTTATTTTGAAATATGCTATGAATCTCCCTGTTTGTTTTTGCGTTATTTGACCACTGATAAAGAAATTTAAGTTTTGTAAATGCCAACCCTTTTAGTAATTTGTCATTATGAGGTATACTAAACAATACAGTTCAATAACTTATCCAACATTATCAGATAAAAGTGCATACGCTGTAACAATTTTCCAGTTTTAGTATAACTATTGTACAATAAAATATTTTTCTGCATGATGAGTGATATGTATTAAAGCTGTTGAAGCGACACGAAAGTTCAAATGATTTTGTAATGGAAACGCTATATGCTTTATATGCACTATGGATATGGATAGCTTTATACGTCTGACACAGGTAAGATACGATATTGTATAGCATTAATTATAAATAGACATAATATGTTATTCTTAGATTCTAGGAATATTATTTTGTGATAATTAGTTTATAACTAGTGTAGCTACATTTCATTGGAAATGCCAAAATAAGCCATTGAACATTTAATGGTCATCAAAGAAGCTTTAAGATCATAAAAAGCTTCAAATTTGTGCAGCACAAATAGGCTAGATATCGTTACATCAACCACAAGATTACAATTGCATGTATGGTGTACGAGCACAAAAAGTTGAGAATTGTTAACGCGGTCCCTTTCTCAAAGTAGTTGACGGGTCCAATTAAAACTCGTACGTCTTTACAAGATCGTGTCACCCGACGCCATACGGACAATTGCCTTCTGCCCACATTTTTAACAGGCCCTCCGGAAAACGTTCCGGCTCGCCAAGCCGACAATATTTTTTTGCTGATTGTGTTAGCTCTTCCCGGAAAGTAGTACCCAAGAGCAATTACAAAATAAAAACAAGGTAAACAGTACACACAAGTAAACAAACCCGCAGCAGATGTAGCCGCACGTAACTCGCTGTGACACACAATGGAGCCAAAGACCATAGCAACAAAAATAATGGCTGACGTAAAAGAAAGTGATATGCTATTATACGCATCATTGACAAAAGTCGTGTAAATTTGAAAACGGCGGTATGATTCCATGGACAATTTATAAATGAAACTCGTGGTCAGCATTTTGTTTCGATGATACATTCTATCAAGAACATGGTTAGACAGAATGTAGATACCCACGTAACAAGAAAACATCCCATTGTCTATAACTATACACGCTATACAATTTACTACAGAAATGTCCCACACTTCCAATAAGATCATTACAAATTTGACGAAGAATTGAGCCACTGGGTGAATATGTTTAGAAATGGGCTCTAAATCTACAAACCGTATCATCATAATACTAAAAAGACTCGTGCCCATTACAGCTGTTACAGGAACGGTAGCCTGAATGAATTTAATGACGAAGGATTTGGAAACGACATCCACAGGCAATATTTTATTCACACTTTCGCTGAACGCGAAACAATTTTCTTGCATGTAACGAATTTGCACCGACCCATATACCGACACAAATACCCACACACTAGCTTTTATAAGTGTATCCTCCCTGTAAAAATTTCCCTGACTGTATGTATAAACCAAGAGCATAGGTTGAGAACTCCGAAAGAGTATGTGAAGATACAACGCCAATTTTATGGTTCTCCCTTTTGTTGCTACCTGTTTTGGGTTTAAGGCAATGATGTTGTTGTCATTGACACTTTCTACAAATAAATTGTTACACCCAGGTATTAAGTTAAAGAGACGCAGTTGCGCAAGGAACAAATACTTTAACTGTATTTTGCTTAACATAATCTGTAATCGCCTGAACATTTTGTTCTTGTTAATAGGAAAAATGGATGTCTTGGTTCCCTTTAATTCGTGAGACTTTATAGTAAAATAATTATGATATATTACTATGTACTGGCTCAGTTCAAAACTTGAATGAGGTTTATTGTTAAATTTAACGTGCGAAAGAAAATGTTTTACGCAAAAATTATGTTCTTACAACCTTAAAGCTTGTTATACAAAGGGTTTTACATTTCGCTAGGCTGGTTGATAGCTTGCTAACTGCTGGAGTATTGGGAAATCACTATGACACTTCTACAAATGCTACAATCTATAGATAGGAATAGCTGGCGAACGAGTCAGTTTGCGTGTGCTAGATTCGCATTTTATGTAACTTCTGAACAACAATTACATAATTAAGCAATATATGCCTCGTGGGCCATATTGCCACATTACAAATATACATTCTATCATTTTCCATAATTTTAATAATCTTCAGTATTACGTCGTAATAAAATTGTTGTTGCTCCAGGATTACACTGTAGAGTCTTGACGCTTATACGAAACTAGCTGCCATTGTCCTGTTCAGATCCATGATTATTTAAAAAGTTAATCATGACCGGAATATTACCAACTTGGGACTAATACGCAACCTAAGATAGCCGTTGAGCAACAGTTGCTGTTCAACATTTTGCGCGGATGGTGAACGAGTTAAAATTTAATCAGTTCTTGCGTTGTATATAGTGAATATAATAAATCATGCAAAAATGTCTTACCCATCTTATTATATACAAAAGCACCATAAGCGTTATACAAATGTTTTCCCTAAATTAAAATACAGAAGGCAAATGCGGAAAATGTCTTATCGAGATCTCTTTTGCCCATGTGGAAGCCAAAGTAGCACAAGCCTGCTTGTGATTGGTTACATAAGCCACTTCAATGCCAGTCCTAAGCGCGTGTACGTAAGACAATGAAGACGACATAAGCCAGGAATTTTTAGTTAATATTTTATTTAGTTAAGCCGCTCTTTTCTTACACGTCATAATGAGTTCTTTCGTCAAGCAGGTTTACTGTGTAAATTTTATAAATATTTTAGGCAATTATGGCTTGTGCAAGTTATAGAATAATATATTAAGTGCCAGGGTGTAAATGGTAATAAGAAAACCTGCCGGAATAAAACTGCCTTGTCTTTGGATAATCCTATTGGTTCCGTTGCCCTTATTACTAGCATGTCTAACTTTGTCACCGTCATTCCCCCCTTGATGATAAACCCAAAAGCGCAACTCAGTCGTAAAACATAATGAAAGAGCTCAGCTAGACACCGCAAATGGGATGGCATTTAGATTTAATTGATCGGCTGAGCATAGCCTGAATGAAGTGATTAGATTGCGGTTAACTCAATCCTAAACACCAAATCAAAATTTTTAGGTAAACTGAGTCAATACTCTCTCTGGTCCTGCATTTTTTTCAAAACGTCCCTATTTTAGCAATTGAAAATAAGGAAATGCTGTATATCACGAAATGATGTATTTTATTTTGATAAATCATTATTTTCCTCTGTATAAGAATGTTATGGTAATCATATCATACTGTATACATTAATCAAATGTGTAGTATTGTAATAATGTAAACCTATTTTAATTGAACATCCATCATTGATGAACATCATGTTGGTTACAATAATATGGAACCATTAGAAACGGTTATTTAAGCGTTTAATATTTGTATGTATATACAATTCTAAGCTTAAAAGCAATCTGTTACATAATAAATAAATCATGCTAGTTCCATCGTATACAACAGGTTTAAACGCTCAACGAAGACAACATGCTTCCTTAACTCAACCTTCCTTTTATCTTTTGGTACGAAACATGCTACAGTCCAGTTGACAGGAATCTTATAATATATATACCATCTAACAATATTAGCTTTGATTACCAGGTTTATTAAATAAAAGCTGAAACTTTGAAGTAAGTGATGTAATAAAGCGTCATTACAAAACATAATGGTGTGCCCTCGTAATTTATACATGTGCGCATCTACTACAAATTAAATCTTTCCCGCTCTCAGTGTTACGCTTTGTTTACAAGGACTAATCCAGTAGTTTCGGAAATTACAACATCTTGAAAATTTAGTACTGTAATGTTTTCAAAATAATTGTGATTTCCAAAAGAAATTCTGACCGGTGGACAAGACCTTCGAAATTTTCGGACCCACCTATCCTTAACTTTTTTAGAAGAGACCTGTGTGAAGTAATCCAGAGCACTCTGAGATTTATCAAAGACGTAGCCCATGCTACTATACATAAGTATTCCAAAACAAAGTGCATTGCTAGCAATAACGCAGAAAAATAACGTAAGAAACACGTTTTCTGCCGTGACTTCGTTACATATAATGACCGTGTACCCAAGAACTTGCCCAATGACTATTATCATCACAGATACATTTATCAGCCACATACGACCTGTATGATTGAAAATCTGAACAATTATCTGAACTTCCCTGTAATGTATGGCCGCTGCTGTAAAGTTGGATGATTGGTCCAATTTCTTCACAAAAATATTTATGAACTCCTGAAATGAAAATGCGGAAAAGGTTATCATGACAACGTTGTGCAAGAGATTGGCGGCGGCCAAAGTCACGAAGAAAATGTGAATGCAAGATACTCCAAATTTTGTCGCATAATCTGGAAAGCGTGGCTCATACTGTATTTGATCAGCAGAATGCTGACATTCCCGTAGCAACTGATAAAATATATTTCCAGCACCACAAGGTTTTATCCACCCAATTGAGAAACAATATGTGAATCCAACAGGGCCGACGGTCACCTGAAATCCTTTTATAACAAACAATATGCATCGTTCCAACGTGCCAAATCCTTTCCAGGAAGCTGAAACAATGTAAAGAATGTGCGGTAAGGTTAAATTTTAGCATTTTTATTTACACGTAACATGTCTCAACTTACACCTATATTTTTCAGAGAGTAGCCTCAAACCGTTAAGGTAAGGTGCATCTTCACGTCCGTACAAGTAATTCAAACAGTTTACAAGCCAGGAGCAGATTTCACCACAAAAGACAAACAAGTACATGAGTTCGTACAAGTTCTGAGTTTGATCCTTGTCATCGTTGGCGCCGAAGTGAGCCCTTGCCATTTGTAAACTGATGACCAAAATGTAGAGGCAGTAACTTGCGAACACCATTCGGTGCCGCTTATACCGCTTTGAAGAGGGGTTTAAGGAACAAAACATTTTCTTTTTGGCATCCCAGGTAATTCGACCAACCAGACATTTATTCGAATAATTGATATAGCCTATCACGTCCGGCAAAAAGCACTCTTGAATCAACATTTTTAGAATGTGTACTACGAAAATGTAATTATTTGGAATTGTGTACAAGACAAGGAAATTAATTGAGTGAAGTACGCAATGGACGAAAATGTTTGCTTTGTTAACGACACATTAGAATGTGTAAAATGTTGATCGATAGGAAGAGCCTCTTTGCAGATGGACTGTTTTGCATCAACTAAGAGTAATTTAGGTGCTATGGTGGAAATTGGGAAAGAAATAGCGTCGAAGGGTGCATAAAGTACTTTATTTTTCAAAAGCAGTTCATATCCAAAGCACTAAGTAAAATTATGTTAAATACTTCATGGTTTACCATAGTTGCTTGATTTTCTTCCACAAGTTAATATAAGAAAGTATGGTAAACAGTTCCACAATTAAGACGATATGATATTGACAAATTCATCAACCTCGTTAAAACATCTACTGGACCGACAGCAATAATAATTACAAAAAGACCAACCACGGATGGAAGTGTGAACGTTTATTAAATTTGCATAAGTCTTATGACGACTGAAAAACACTGGCTGTCAATACCGCATTTTACTCTACACCCAAAATAAAAAATAAATATTCCAGTATGGAAAATAAGTGGACTGAATAGGAAGATTTTGAGTATATTTAATACAAAATAAAACACAAGCATCGTCTTTCGGAAAAACTTTGCCACATTAAAGAGTTTATCGGCAGATATGATCACCGCTTTTAAGTATAATTATATTCGCCTTGAAAAGTTGTTAGGCAACTGAAAGCTGTGCAATAATATTTCATTTGGATGATGAACGGTTTAAAATATGACCAGCGCTTGGTTCATATTTAGTGATTATTTTCATACCTGTTAATATGATATTTGGAGCTGCAAGTGTCAGCACGTAACTGAAAATGTAGACCTTATTGATATCAGCTTCTAACATATTTACTTCATATATTATCATGCCACAATAGTCATGTGCATCAGAGGTGCTGGTAGAAATTTTGTTTTTCAAAACGAATGCGCTAGGATAGGGGTTGTCGATATAAAGTATATTGTGTAAATTAATAAATAGTTCATCTAAGACGAACAACGTCAAACCCTATTTAATTAAGAAACTATACAGTTTTTCTGCTATATGTAGTAGCTACCTAAGTTATTTTAGAAAAGCAGCGTGAGTTGCAATGTTTTAATGTAAACAGGTTATGAACAAACCGTCATTTTAGGCACAGCGGAATATGCAATTTTGTCAAACTCTATTTCTATTTAATACATTTAAAAAAGAATTTTTCAAAGCGAACATGTCTTTGGACGAAATGAGGTTGTTCAAAATTTATAAACTACTCGTCCGCAATGAGCTAAGCATACTTTGTGAAATGCTTAAACTAAATACCCTATGCTTCTGGGGAATTTCGAACTGCTGTCGTAATTAATAATTGCATTCTCGCGGAATTACTTATATCAGCATCAATAAATGTCAGTTTTTAATCCCTTAGAATATGATTGTATATACACATATATGTAAAGGAGAGAGTTTCAAACGAATACATAAATTTGACATCTGAAAGTTTTGTAGCTAAAAACTGAAGACACTTGTTGTGTGAATCTTTCTTCAAAATGCCTTTAAAATGTGATTTTGTATTCAACGCTTATGCTACCTTGAACAAAGCGGGAAAACTCTCCGAGACGATTTTGTGACGGTTAGCATATTTAAAAAACCAAAGCTATTGTATTAACATCATACGAGTCCGCTTTAGATTTCTTGTTCTGTGCTACAGTAGACATCTCGTTCATTTAATCTGCATATTTTCAATATATACCACATTGCAACAATCTAACAGTAGCATATACAATTGAAAAAATTATATTTTTTGTTTCATATGTAAACCATTGGTGAAACCGTAGCTTAATAATTACGGTGGTGGTTCTTTCAGTTTTACGAAAGGTTGTTAGTTTGCTGAACTCACAATTAATAAAGAGCTCTTATGAGGTTTTATTGCATCAAATGTTCCATCTTTCCTTTCCATGTAACTTTCGTAAACATGTATTGTGCAGCGCTACAATACAGCACACTAGAGACAAATATATCGGAATAGACAAAGAGCACTATGGTGAAAGTTAATAAAACTGGTATGATTACAAACGCATTTTATTTTGCAACTTCGTGATGGGTGTTTGCGAGCAGACATACCAACACGCATCAGAATAAGTATTGTACAGTTTGGAGAATAATATGGAGTATGTATTCTTTCCGTGGACGTGTGAAAACCCAATTATTCCAGTTATTACACCGAATTCAAAAATAAGTGGACAGCATGAGCTCGTGATTGGTAACTATACCTTAGAAACACCCAGTTAATTAAAAACATGTGTTTTGTATATGAGATGAAATTGTTGAGGCCTTACCTTAAGACTGGAGCCGATCGCTATATTTTTTAGGTTCGTTTCCTAATAGTTAGGCCATTTGAATATAAGACATTAAATATGACAGTTTGTATTGGATTTGATAAAATTGAACCTTGAATATTGATGGGTTACCAAAACTCAAATTGATGACATTGGTGATATGTGGGGCAGGCAGCTCGTATTCCTTAATCAAAATTATGCTCCAAACTTCTCTTCACCTTTTAGATAAATTTTAGACTTATAATTAGATTTTTTTAGGTTGGAAATTTGCTTTGAGGAGATGCTTTCTAATTTAAAAAATATGTTTCGCGTACTATCTGTCGGTTGTCTGCTAAAGCAAACAGAATTTAATTTAAAAACAGACAAAGTTAAAGTAAGGTGAATAAATGAGAAAATAGAAATTAAGGTCAAGTGTTATTTTTTTCGAGCAAAGTGCTTATATTTTGAGACTGAACGAAGCTCCTTCTTCTTCAATAAATTCATAATTAAAATTATTACCATCGCCTTTTGTTCATATGGACGTACCACACACCAGTTAAATTGATTCTAGAATCACAAAGCTCATACTTAATTCAGTAACTTGGTAAAACCGGCGTACAATACAAATACGTCAAAAAGTATAAGTGTTGAATATAATATAGTGACAACTTACAATCTAATTTCTTTTATAGATATAATTGTGTACGCGTCGCAAGCGTTGATTAGATTGAATGAGATTGCTTAATATTAACGAGTTAAAATTAAGAATAAACGTAATAAAATTGTCGCCCTAAAGGAACGTAATTATTTTGTTATAAAGTGGTTTTGCTTTGAGCCCTGAAATGGATGTATATATAATGTTACAATTTAAATTTCTACGAATAAACTTATTTTTTACATTACACATTACATTCCGCTGCCAGTTGTTTCATGCTCGTGCCTAATTCAAATTAAAAATTTTAATGAGCATACTTATGCCTTATTGAGTACTAGTACTAAGCCAGCTATTTGCTCAACGACAAAATTCTGAACAACTAGCAGTGTCAAGTTGTCAAAAAAGTTGCCATTCCCAAAACTGATCTTTACTCCTTGGCAAGACCTACAAAACCGCCTTATCCACTTCGGGTTTTTTCTTACAGTCGAAAACACGAATGCCTTTTTCAACATCTCACGAGATCTCTCATTAACGCTGCCCATGCCACTAACCACCGCCACAGTAATAATAGCACAGTTTATAGCAAGAACGCTGAAGATAGCGATAATCGCAGAATTTGACCCAGTGAAATCAGTGCAAATTATGACAGTGAACCCCAGGATTTGACATAGGGTCACGCTCAAAAAGCCCCACGGTTAGCATCAACGTAATCCCCTTTTGATTAAATAGCCTCATAACCACCTGAATTTCTCTGTACATGGTAGCAGCATTTTTAAATTCGTAGGATGCACGCATTTTCCTACTAAATAGTTCTACAAAAGTGAGAAATGACAGCGTTGAAAACGCAGCAATAGCCAAGTCAAGCAAAACAGTGGTTGTTGCTATTGTCACAAAGACACAGTTAAAACCGGCAAAAACAACTTTAGCGCCATAACCTATGAGAAACCAGTCGTGTAGTCCTTGACCTGAGTCACTTCCACATTCCGGTAGCAGTTGGTAAAAAAGGTGTGCGGGGCGACATGGACTCATCCAACCAATGGACATATAATACACGAATCCGATGGGGACGGCGGAAACTCCAAAGATTCTAACGATATCTTTCGTGAGCTTATCTGGTTTGCTTGGACCTGTCCACATTTCTATTAATAGGCAAACGCGCACATTATTTCAATACATCACCGGTAATTTATAAAGCCTGCCATACCTTTATACTTTGTCGACATTTGAATCAAGCTATTCAAGAATTGAACTTTGGATTGTCCATACAGCCAATTTAGAATGCTGAACAGCCATCCCTGGAAGACACCGTATACCAGCGATATATTCAAAACTGTATATAATTTCCGAGTTTCGCTGGTGACGCCCAAATCAGCGCTATCAGCCACTATCATCTGGACAATAAGGAGGAATATATAGGCAGTGAAGCAAGCAGATACCCTCTGCCGCCAAACGAAATTCTTTTGCAAAGGGAGAACTCTGCAAAACACGTTTTTATCTTTATTCCAGCTAAACCGACCAATCATGAATTTGTTCAAGAGGTCCACACATCGTATGAGATCAGAAAGAAAACACTCGTTGATTAACATCTTTATACCTTTGTTTTAAGCGGAGTATACTACGTATTTGGAACAGATGAACAGCAGTGTGATAAGGAATATTTATTCTAGATCTTGTGTCTGCTGGATAACACAAAGTAAATGAAAAACCTGTCAAGAAAATTAGCATGAATTTTCACAAACAACATGACCGTCAAAGTTGCGCACACGGAGGTGACGACGAAAACGTACTATGTCATATTTTCAATCTA
>JAHZNE010001905.1:0-26726 GCA_027744055.1 Callyntrura sp. NNG-2020
GCCGCTGCATCTTTTTTACGATGCACGGACAGACACAATCGTTTATTTTAAAGTAAAAAATGTTGCATCGATTTGTGTTGGTTACCGAGGATTTTGTTATTTTTTTTGGAGGTTTGTGGAAAATGTCAGAGCAGGGTCCTGGCTGCACGGACAATAGTATGGTTGATTGTTGTATATATCATTTTGATTAGTTGTTGTTACATATGCTGACACCCGTGATAACACAAAACATTAATGAATAAGTCTAGTTTTACCAAATTAAAGGGAATCACCTTGTTATGCCAATACTAGTTTTGTTAATTAATGGCAATTAAGAGATGAGTTGAAAATAATTATATTTAGAAAGCATTGTATAATAAAGCTGACTTCTTCCTTCGTAAAATTATTCATTTATGTTTTATGCTAACAGAAAATGGTTATTAGCACGTAAAAAATGACATTCTAATTATATGAAACTGCTCGGTGTCTATTTGAGGTTTTGGACATACCCTGCAGGAAAACTCAAGAGAAGGAAAACAGTTTTACTGGTGAAAATATAGGTTCTAGGTCAAAATTGTCATTAGCAAACTGCACAGCTAAATGGGTTGACGACCGTTTTCAACAATGAAAAATGAAAAAGTCGTAAAAACGTAGCTGCACATGTATCAACCAGAAAAATTGAATCTCTGTAAAAGTCTTGAAAAAATTCAATTATTATTAGATAGCACAGAACACACGAACATGGATATAGGCGTTTCTACTCCAAACCGGAGTCATCTTAGTGAATCTCTGGGCGAATTCCTTTGTTGCTCTACTGGCACATCCAGGTTTTTGTTTTAACACCGCACCTTGCAAGCCTCCCTGAGATCATTCTAATTCTACTGACAGTAGAAATGACATCAGGGAATGAAATTTGGTATCCCAGAAAGGTTGGCTTACATTGGTTTGCCCCTGTGACCATGACTCCCAAAAATTGAACAACTAATCTTGCACCAATTCCACGAGATGGAAGCTCATCGTTCGTTTGCATTTCTACCCAATATGCTGTGTATGCGGTGCAAAGGTCCTCGAGGATGAGTTGTAACCAATGTAACGCATAACGATTTGACACATTGTATTTGTACAACTATATGCCTTTATGAGGAGGGCTTTTTATCCGGGCTCCCAACCTTTTAATTTTTAGTGAGCATTAGTGGGTGGACGTGGAGGTAACATTTACCTTATTTTAATAAAATGCATCAAGAGTTTTTGATTTCAATAAAGAGTATTTCCACCTGTGTCTCTAAGTCGCTATTAACATGATATTGAAAACGTTGATGTCATACAGGAACACCATAGCAACCACAAACATGTAAGATTTTTTACATACCCACATGCTGGTCCTACATGGTAGTTTACCAAAATTTTATCATTCACTGGCATGAATTATGCATTCCTACATGAACGACGCTGCAGTTAATATAGATAACACCAACTACAACTGCTCTATCGTTGCTAAGCTCTCTTTCTTACTCTTCTGCTGCTTCGCTGAAAGGAGAAGAGAAGACAGTGAAGAAGACGACGTCTAGCTAGCTTTAACTTCAACTAGTAGTGGAGAGGAAACACACAACGTAGTTATTGTTGACTATGTTGATTCTGCTCGATAAACATTGAAACTATGTACATCGAGGAGAGCGACGAGGAACCTCAGGCAACGGCAAACGACATTGTACCTTGTGCCATACATTAACAGACATGTCTTCTTTAAAATTCATCATTTTTGGGTTTATTTCTCACTCACTCAACCAACATGTATCTCACTAAAAATGAGTTCTTCTCCTCTTTACACACATACATGTTTTTTTCTTGGTTGCTGTTTAATGGAGCTTTGATGCTTGATGTCTGTCTGTAAAAGGTGTGTTGTGTTGTGGCTTGTCTACAATTATATTGTACTGGTATGGTTTCTGGTGTACATTCTTTTGCACGCTCGCTGTATTTTTGCAGGGCGCGTTCGCTTCTTAACAAACGTGTAGAATATTATTATGATCATGTACATGGTATAAAAAGCGCTTTTCAAGTTTGTTCACCATCTTTATCCACACGTCTGTCGTCTACGGTGCGTCTCCTTGACCGACCAGGCAGATCTTCATCTCTCCATCAGCCATAAAAACAAGTAATATTATAGCCATAACATGACCTAGCGCAGCGTTGTGCATTCAACTCATTTGTATAATATTATGGACATCGACATCACGTTATATCTGCATTGTAACGTGTAAAAAGGTAAGCATGTTCGTAATATAATTTTTTACCACTATGTATCTGTATTTTCAGTAATAATTGATGCATATCATGAATGAGGTAATCAGGTATAGGTATTTTAAGTTCTCTTGGTCATTCGTGTCTCGGTATATTATCATCAATATGTTGTTCACTATTCCAAATGTCTTTAAACTCCATTCCGCAAAATGTATAGGTAAGCGTGTATTACACATGAGAAATGCTATTGACCGCGTATCGTAATCATTTTAACTTTAAATGCTGTAATACTAGAATATATTCAATATGCGTTGTCTTTGAACCTATAACGTTTGATTAGCTAATGCTATAAGAGACGTTTAGTTACATATGATTGCTACCTGACGTGCACAGACAGACACAGGGATGGGAATTGAATCTCTGTCCTTTTTGGAAGATGATTATGATGTATCATATGTATTATATATAGCCCACAGTAATAACAATGTGATGCTTGATTGATCTCTATAGGTTTGCAAAGTAGGACAAACGATTACACTCTTATATAAAGAAGCAACAAAAGAAGAGGTGATATTATGCTGGTATGAGTGTGTGTGTGTATGTGTGTGTGTGTGTGTGGGGATGTTTTATATGATCAACTAAGCATAGGACAGGGTGAACAACCCAGCAACACGATGTTTTCGTATCTCTGCAGGAATGTGTACAATGAGCGATGACAGACGCAATATAAAAAATGACGTACATTTCAAGATAAAAATATTTATAAAAACAAAATCATTATTATTGTCTTAATGTAGGGACGAAAGGTTATCCGCCGGAGCTTTAACTCAACGACCTGAAATAACAGCTAGAGACTGAATTGATGAGTTACAATCTAAAGAAAAATACACTGATACTACATTCTGCTTTTATTAAAATAGGCGTATCGTATCATCGTCCTACAGCGCTGGTGGTGCGGTTATCTGAATGGATAATTATTGTAACTTATCAACTGTTGTCTATGTAATGTGTAATCTCCTACCACTACCACTAAAAGCTTACCGTCATACATGGCTGGTGAACGTGTAGAAGAGGTGCTAGGTGGTAAGACTTTTTCCATTACAGACACTAACGTCATCAAATATATTCTATTTTATTGCATAAAATTATTTTTAAAATTTTTAATAGCGCGTTCTTTTTATTAGATTTGCTTTTTATTGTAACATTTTAGTGGTTGTTGCTCATTGTATAACAATTTATTAATATTTTTGAATTCGGATTCATACAAATCAAAGGAAAGTACCCAATTTCTCGGAGAATGATCGGAAAGAAATGAGCAAACCATGACCGCAGGACCATCATGTAGTTTCTACAGTGTCATTCAAAACTTCAACTTTATTGAGGATAAGGTAAGGTGACCATATTACATATAAAGATGTAGCAGGATTTGACCTCATCCTGGCACGGAACCAACAATATCTTATCAGGTTTTCGGGATCTTGCTGGTAAAAATGGTCATTTTACAATAACGATTGTAATTTTTACAAATTTCGACAAGATTTTAAAACTTTTGTATCTCCCAGATAATTTAGATAATGGTTATTGAACTATATAACCATTAAAGATAAATGATTTTGAGGCTTGGCATATTGGGCTGATGACTGTGTACACTGTGCGCCATCAGTCACAGCCAAACCGCGATAAAGAACAACATATAACATGCAGCAACCAATTTTAAGATTGTTATTTCTAACGCTAAAACTACCTAGTTGATCGGTGGGTCGTGAGGGAAAGATTCAAAATTACTTTTTTTTTATAAAAAGTTGAAATAAGATTTTTTCGGATATTACTATTAGCCAATGCGGCTAGACAAAGCACGTATATAGGTGCATCTGTAGATCCACCTAGTTATGCGTACCACCACCACCACAAAATGTTCCTGGTATTTTGGTACATTGTACGTGGAAGTCTCTAAGGAATTGAGTTGTGAATATTACGTTTCAAATCGTAAAAACGTACCAAAGGTAAGGGAAATTACAGTAAAAAAACTTTTGTATTGTGCATGCTGTATTATTTCGAGATCGAAATCGTTCGCTTGTAATAGTATTGTATTATTACATAATAGCTTTTCGTGTGATTCTGATGAAGATAATGACGCTACTTCACTCTCACTATGAGGGCATTTTATATTTTCATTTCTACCATAAATATAGAGTAGACTACAATCGCAAAAAGAACATTGTATGGTGTGACGACTACTACACAGAGGACTCGCTCTCCTCACGAACGTATACGATGGTAAAATGGACATAAAAAACGTAGACAGACAGACAGACATTGTCGTAAAAAAAATCTCCACTTCGCTTGCCTTGCTTGCTTAAAAAACATATACATGGTCGGTCGGTGATGGTGGTGTGTGTTTGTATACATTTTTTTGTCTTCTGCAAACACAGCCAGACAGCACACAGAGATAAAGGTACTATTTTTAACAAGACAGGATTTTACTACGTATATATTTTAGCTGAAAATTGGTCAAATTCCTCTATCATCATTTTTACTTTTTAAAATCCGGATTTTTTTGTTTGTTTTACATTTCTTCGATTCCATCTGAAAACCAATACTATACTTGCATAATAGCGCTGCTACTCTGAGATTTGTTCTTTGTTTTTTCCCTGTCACCAGAAAATATATACTTGCAAACAAACTACATCGTACAAAGCAAAAGCAACGCTGGACTCCTACCACCGCCTGTTTTTTTTACAAAACAAAATGTTTTTTCTCTTCGTCTCTCTCTCTCTCCATCTCTGGCAGTGTAACGAGTCAGTGTGTAATTTTCATACAAAAAAGAACTGATTGTGAGTCTGTATTCTGAACAAGTGCTTCTTCTTTTTTCCTTTTGTGATTTCCTGCGTGCAAAAGCTTTTTTGCATCAAACTAGAAACTACTACAACTTGTAGAGAGCATTATTAATGTATCGTGCTTGATATGCTGAAAACTGATGAAAACCCCAAACAGCAGCACTTGTAGCAGGAGCACATCCACACAAAACGGCCAGAATAGAAATTATTGTAATTCATCTCCCAATCCTCCTGTGTGATCATTGACTTACTCGAGTAGTACCACCACTACTGCCAGAGTGTACCACACCGTCACTTCTGTTGTATCTTTGCTGTTTCTCTTCCAGGATCATACTTGTCTCTCGCGTCGTATCTTACGTTGAGAGTATCATCACCGGTGGTATTTTAAACTGAAAACTGAAAAATGATGTGATAATGATCGTATCATTGAACATATAATGAACACCGGAAAAAAAGAAGACAGAGAAGGGAAGCCACTCTTCTGGATGGATGTATTGGCACTTTCTGACGTATTTATTCGTTAGTTCTGTCAAGCGTGGCTGGAATAGAAAAGCCTGTTTTTGGCAGCGGCATCACACCCCTCATTATTCCGTAACTTAGTGCAATAAGATAAAGCTAAAACGCCACAATTCCCCGCATTGTAACGTGGTTTTCGTGGTCTGCGTGCAGTACAATATATTATCTGAGGAGGAGTTTTACACACACACAGTCTAAAAACAGTCTACCTGAAAAGTGACTCACATGGATGCCTACTTCTTTTTACCCTCATATTTTTCAGAATGCATTATCCTTTAACTTTATCCTTACTGTTTCCCTTTTTTGTTTGTGGGTACTGCTCCCAAATGCTCCCCCTTACATTTCGGGAACTTTACCTCTTGGACTTTTCAGTATTTCAGCATGTTCTTTCTCGTACCTCTCATTTCTCATAGTGTGTAAAAGTTTGAATCAACTGGACTAGTGCCATTGCGTTACATTACCACTTCTGTTTGTATATGTACATGCATACCTACATGTTCGTATATGCGGTGTAATTGTAATATGAACGTCTGTAAGTACCTATAAGATTTTTGCCTTTCGGTCTTTATTGTTGCAAGTTGCAACCACATAACAAATTGCGGGTCGCACAATCTTACAACTTTTTTCCTCGAGTATTAGCAGTGGTGGTAGTCACCATCAGTGTAAAAAATAAAGCCAAGAAAATGGAACTTGCGTTTTTTTAGCTTTTTTGGTGTTGGCCGACTCGTTCCTCTTCTCTTTTTTCTCGATTCTCTTTAGTATTACTTATATTACTACTTACTACTATAGTTTCCTTTCTTTCTCTACAAAGAGGAAACTGAGAAAGACTAACTTTTTTCTTCTAGCAGATGCACAGAGAGAGGGAGAGAGGAAGACAGTGAGAAAAACCAAGTCTTTAGGCGTCTTACTAAAAAATGTTGGCTCTGGTTCTCTCTCTCTCCTCCCGGTTTTACTTCTGCTGCCGTTTACTTCTACTACTTCCTTTCTTGTCGTCTTTTCTCTCGCTTGTCTATTTAGCCAATGCGTTGTGTCCGTGTGCGTCTCCCTCTCTCTCTTTCCTCAACTTTCTGCCTGTAACACTTCATGTGTTTATCTTGTGAACAGACGGATACATAATATTAATATTATTATGAGAAAAGTCACCAAAAACTGTTATGCATATTATATTAGCCTTCTCGTTTGTCTTTTTTTCTAAGTAGACTACTTTCTAGAATCATATGGCTCCTTCTTGCTCTCACTTTTTCTTCCCATCTCTCTCTCTCTCTAGTTGTCTGCCTGCCTCACTCTTTCGCTTTAGTTACGCTATGCTCCTATTACTTCACAGTTATTGTAAACCAACACAACTCATAATGTTGCCACTACTGCTGCTCTGCTCTCCTTCAGTAGGTTTTCTGCCGCTGCTGGAACACCGGAATCGGGTGGAATGTCCTTCTTGCTAGTTGTTGCCATGCGGTATCTCTTCTCTTTCCTTTTTTACAACTATATACCACGATTGCTGGTGCTGCTGCTTTGCTGCTGTTGTTGCATTATAGTCTTCTCTTGTTCGTATCCACCACGGTAGTAGTGTTGCTACTGATTGTGGTGGTGGTGATGTAGTACGCAGCTAAAGAGACTATAGTGTAAACTTTTTATATTATAGCATATAAGAAAAATTTGTAGCAGAACTACTTCTCTGTTGTTGGTAGTGCCGGTCGGTCGGTGGGTCTGATAGTTGATACTAACATTGTAGCTGTTGCTGCTTTACTGCAACTCTCCGTTCGTTTTACTCTCTCTCTCTCTCTCTCTCTCTCTCTCTCTCTCTCTCTCTCTCTTGTTCAGCGTACTTGGCTTAGTTCTCTCGCTGGCTGGCTGGCTGACTGCTGTTCTATTTGACTGACTGGGACTATGCCACTACTATTTCTCCTTACCCTAGCCTGGCCTAACATAACCTACTTCACTTGGTTTCGTATTCTTTGATGCCTGTGTGTGTGTGCTCCCTTTCATCGTGTAAGTATTGTGTGTGCTGTGCATATTATTATTATTTTTATTATTATTATTAGGCTTTGTACCATATACCGTGGTTGTTCTGCTTTATGGCTCTTCATGATATAGCGTGTCAGTCTGTAGTATGTCTGTTCTGTGTACGTGTGTACGTACGCTATTATAAAATGTCTAGCGAGAGAGAGAGAGAGAGAGAGAGAAGAGACTGAGTGGTACTATAGCCAGTAGTACATGAGCGGTAAATGTGTTGTTCCTTATATTACTCTCCTGACAAGCGGACATGAAAGCATCTTATGCTCAACTACCACTACTAGTGCTATAATATTATAATATAGCTGATGGTGGTGGTGGAAAAAAGAGTTGGCGAGACTGTCTCACCACGAGTTAGTATGTCTATATGGTCTGCATTCTGCATTGCATGGTATTATAGTACTATTACGTTACTACTGCTGCTGTTCCTCGGCATCAGCAGCAGCAGCAGCAGCAGTAGCGAGTATCATGAAAGGCTTGAAAAGAGGAAAAAGAACAAAAATTCCATCCAACAACTTGCAGACACACCGCTACTCTCCTCTTTATTAGTACAGTTTGAAGCTACAGCAGTAGTAGTAGTTGTAGTAGCAAGCAGCAGCAGTAGTGGGTGATGGTGAGTGCCTTTTTAGTCTTAGAGAGAGCTTTTTTTTACAGAGATTGATTTAAAAAGACAAATTCTGGAAAAAAGAGAATCAGGACAGCGACAACAGGGGAGCAGATTTTGGACGAAGAACGTTCATACTTCTTGAATTAATGAGACGAATTTGATGTGATATGTCAGTTAACAATATTTAGTAGTAAGGCATTAGTTTATCTGCGCGACGAGCAGAGAGCGAACAATGAATGTTATCCTACCGCCTTACCTTGACACTCTTCTATAACACACAAGTTATTTTGCCACACACAACAAGAAACAAAAAAAAATTCTGCCCAGCCGTCGCCGCTACTGCTACTGGTGTTTTCAAACTTACTGTATCTGTACTGGGCATTGTTACTGTCCATAGTTATATCTCCTGTACACCACCACCACCACCTTAATAACGTTGTCATCACCCGCAGTCATAAAAGTACACCGATACGTGGTCCTAATTAAAGTTGAACTTCTTGTGTCATTTTACAAATATGTCCACTGGTGCAGAAAAAGAGACATACTAGATATAAGCCTTTGTTGATCGGTGTTGTTGTGAGCTTGTCTGGCTGGTACCCTGTCCCTGTCTGTCTTTTCTTCCTTGAAGAACGGAAGGTTTGTTTACCATCATCACACACTCACTCAGCACGACAGCAACGCGGAGAAAGGAGAGAACTAGTAGTGAAAAGACAAAGTATCATAGTATTTAAAGACACTTATAGGACAACGGTGGTGGTGACAGTTGTGAATCGTTCATAATTTTTTATTTATTTGTTATCGAGTCGTTTAGTGTACCAAGTTTAGCAGGCGGAAAGTGTACGAAGAACATAAAGAGACCGACAAAATGCAGAGACAAAATAGTGTTTGAACAGAAAATACCAAGTTGTTGGCTGCTCGCAGTTTTGCTGGGAGCTGCAGTGTGAAGTATATGGGGAAAAGGGAAAGTGTTTTCCGTTTTTACTTTTTTACCTTTATGTGCATAGGCACTAGTTTATAGGGAATCGGGGGCAAATAAAAGTTTTAATATACAAAAACGCCCGACATTTGTGTTGTTTTAACCTTTATTGTTTATACAGTGATTCGTTTTTTGTCGATAAAACTGTTTTCCTGTATGTACACAATGATGAATACAAAATCAAGATAGTGATGATTTTTCTATAAAATGCTGTATCGTTTGCCGGAAATAAACTGTTATGTTATCAGTATTTCTGTCTTTCTCTCTCTCTCTCTCTGTCTCACTCTCGATATTCAATACGCTTTGGCTTTTCTCTCTGAAAAGAAAGGCAGTTATATAGTTCATTTATTATTACATACAATGGGTTTTCATGATTTCTTTCGAATTTGGACGAATTGTGATAAAACGTACCAGACAGCGCTTTGTAATAACATGAAACAATTTGTCATGCTGTTAAACTGGGCAAAGGAGACTCATAAATCAGGATGGAACAAGTTAGCCTTTTTCGGGGTAGCATTAAATTTTTACAGGGCTGTTGTCTTTCTCAGTTATTTGATCATATTAGAATGGTTTTCCAGAGAAACAAGTAGTACTCACATGTACTTTACCAGAACAAGGGTGTTCAGAAGTAGATTTTATACGAATACGAAGTAAGAAATTTTTGGAGAAACATCTCCACTTTGTAATCGTAATCAATTCTGTTCTAGCCTCATTTTTCCAGCGTAGTTTCATTTTGCGTCGCATCAAGTTATCCGATTAGCGTTGCAGGCTAACTTATGGTAACGCTTTATGCATCTTTTACAAACTACCAAGAAAACATGAGAAGGGATGCTGGGAAAAACAAACCCCACCGTTTTTGTTGTAGTCTTATCCTTGAAATCCTACTGTTCCCTTTTGTCCCTCAGCTCAGCATACTCAGCTACCGGTTAGCCAAACAAAAGACACAAGTCAAGCTAAGCCGGTGCATTCAGCATTCCTTTCTGGTTATTGATTGAGCTCATAAAGGTTCTGCTTACTAAAAGTGTACTCCAATTTTCTGCTATCATCATCATCAACATGATCGTCTCGTCTGACAGAAAAGTGCCGGCTTTTCCTCTCTAAGAAACCGGCATAATATTTTGATTCTCTGACTAAAATTTACTCGCGCCATGGCCCAAGCATAAGGCATATTATTGGATGCGTGCATTAGTGGTGTCTTCCCAACGCTATCATCTTCACCATCATCATGGTCATCATATGAATGTAAATTGTACCTCACCAAATCGCCTTATCTTTTTTCCTTGCCAAAAAATCAGGATAATAGCGCATACTCGCCACGCCATTTTATACACCATTATCATTGTAGTACATAGTCGTGTAGTAGTAGTAACAGTAATTCTTCTCCAGCAAACCATCAGAAAAAATGGGAATCCTACACGGACAGCAGTAGTGAAGCGCCAGATTACTCTTGTTCTTGTTTTCTCATTATGTTCTTGTTCTTCATGCATGTATGTACACATTTAAGTAGGCTTATTGGTCTACAGCCGACGAGGGAGCTCATCATCAGCATCCATCCGGTGGTGGTTGATCTATATCATCATCGTTTTCACATTATACTATTAACTATTTTATGTACGTAGTCTGCTTTCTACCTAACTATTTTTTTACCCAGCTACATCCATACACATAGTCACAATGCAAGAAACACTTTTGCGCTTGGTACTTGAACATCTCCATCCCATCTCGCAGTGATGTTGCTTGTCTGCAGTGAAGATCTAGTGATAGTTCTTCAGCCACGTTTTATGTACAGTTGAGAGTATTTCTGCAACATGTACGTTTCTCAGTTTTATCCGCCGCAGCTTTACGTGATTATCTCTGAATTTCATCATGAAAAAAAAACTCCCTTTGCCAATTTCACGGATTCCACGCCGTTTTTCGTTGTTGGCAGGACCGTATGTGTTAATCGATTACAAAGTTTAAAATTCGACGCGAGTGTGTGGGGGGTGGAGAGAGGGAGTCTTAGATTAGAAATTATTTATTTAAGGAAATACTGTCAGTGTGTGCACGGTAAAAAGTCGCTGGAGAAACTGGGATCTGCTCGGTGAAATGTGTGGTTTACGTTTATACAACGGCACACTCACACACGCTCTGCTAGTCTCCGTGTGGATAGTAGGGTAAAATGATTTTTGGAAAGGATTCTCGTACAACGTACAAACCACCGGCTTCCGGGATTACAAGGCAAGCTGTTCATCCAAGCTTTCCTGAAGCTGTCAACGGAATTCTAATAGCAGGTTTGTATGAATTTCATTTATTCCTCTAGATATGTTTAATTAAATTGGACTATGCGACAAAATGAATGAAGTCACTCGTCTCCGGTTTTTCTGGACTGTAGCCTACAGATTTGACTTAACACAATTAAAATTTATGAACCCCTTTTAAACAGACTATAAAAGGCATGTGTGACACTACTTTCACTGCCTTGTTCTTTTTAATGTTTTATGAAATCATGAGAAATGAACCTGGCGTAAGACAGGCACTTTACGTCCTTACTCGCTATGACCTCATTGAAATAAATGACCTTTTAAATATTTCCCTCAACACTTGCGACGTCGTCCCAAGATGATGATGACATTGTGCTACATTTTTGTGTTTTCCAGCATTTCCAGATATACAGCTATATACCTTGTGTACCACCTATTTTGTTATTTTTTAAGTGTAGCTTTCAGGTATCGGGGTGAGTGAATACGTTTTCTGACTAATGTACTAAAATGCTGTAATTTATTGTGTTCATGTAAGCGTGTTTACTGGAATATTAACTAGAAGTGTTTGTACGAAGAAACAATTGTAAAAATGTAGTTTACTCTTAATTAAATGATAATTTGTAATAATTGTTACATACTGTGTAAGTTCCGTTTTTTGGGAATCCATTCTACGAGAAATTACTTTACTTTGATAACATTAATCTTTTTTTCTGTAGAATGTCAGCAATTGCTAGTTTTCAAACGTACTTTTGATGTTGAAGTGTAATAAAATAATTGTTATAATGGTTTCGTATGAACACAGATTAACCTGTACATTTTTAATTGATAAGCGAAGCAGCTTAAGTGAAGAGTAGTTAATTGGGACCGGCAATAAAATAGTTTAATGTGTTTATGGCTCGAAGTAAAACCACACACAATAATTTTTTGTATCAAGTAGTCTGCGGAACAAGAGGAACACTAGCAGGGGGTATTTATATTCAGTAATGGATACAATTACCTTATCCTGTAATGCTAAAGGGATCGAGACCTCTACTGGGGGACTTTCCCTCACAATCCCCCGGTTTCGACGGCTAGAGTGGAGTTAGTCGAAAAGTGGAATTAGCTCGAGTTTGTGTTGATGAAAGTAGAAGTGGAATCTTCTCTCTCGTTAATACCCCACTTCAAAATTCTGTGTTGTTTCGTGGGAACTTGAATTTTTCATTGTTTAACATGAGAGTTAATTTCCCTTTCTAAAGTCCCCAGACAGAGGGGCTTTACGGCATTGCTGGACAAGAAGTGGCACCTCCTTTGAAAGTTACTTGAAAACTAAAACAATGTTTTAAAAATTAAGACACCTGGCCTGCCTACCGGGAGGTATACGTGTAGCAAGCAGCCTTCTTTCTCCTCTTGTGACCCCTTTTCTAGTCATTAAGAACTCTACAGAATTACGTTTTCTTGATTAAGTTCCAAGCTTCAACGTACTTACTTTGCTGATTACCACACAAACGCCGTCATAAGGTTTTTCTTGAATATTTCCTCTCTGCTGATTAGCTTGGTTAGCATCCATTAACTTATTCAAGATAAGGTAACATCATTGAATCGGCGCATCATAGACAAAGACATTTCATTCCTCCCAGCCAAAAAAATACACAAAAGTTTTTTTCTTCTCAATATATAGATCTCAAATCCACCAAACCATTTACGTTCACCTCAAAATGGGATAGTCTATCAAAGTGGAGCTTCACAGGAGCTACATAAAATTTTAGTCTTGCTCTCCCCAGTAGCAGTGTCTAGTCACCATGATAGACGTCTCTTGTCTTTGATTGGAGGCAGCTGCACTTCTTGCTCTACTATTACCTGACAAAATGTAGCTTCAATAAATACCTACCCGTATTCCTTTGTATACATCAATCTACATCAATTTTCTAAATACCCACGTATAGAACGTCTACATCTTTTTCTGTCGGTTAGACACTTTTTGTTTCATCCCAATTTCACGCGTTCTCCCCAGATTTCCTTTTACCACTTCTGTCGAATAGAGGAACAGACAGCTTTTTCGTGCAACTCAGTTTTCTACCGAGAATAGGATTCTCAGCGCCCAAAAATACTATAGAGAAGCATGAAAACGTAATTGTGCGTTTTCATAGGTAGGTATTTAAAATCAAGTAGCGGTCTCCTATACATCCACTATACACTTTTTTACTTATCTTTCCCTTCTCTCTATCTACAATCTGGAAACCAGAAGACAGGCGAGCCATAAACTAAAAGATCAGACATGCGAGAGTAGATATATGTTGAGTTTGATTATTTACAACGAACTACAGCAACCCTATAATAGTAGGTACTTAAATCCTTCCTCTTTTTTCTTCTTCATATCCTCCCATAATATAACTGGCTTCTTCACGCTTCTATCTTTACACCATGTAAAGTGGTATATACAAGGCTACTTTTATCGTTAGTTCCATCAAGAAATTCCGCCCCAGCCCCTGAGTGAAATTGCCTCATCTTGTTCCTAAACATGTACGTATTCAGTATTCACGTATGTGAAAAAGAGACGGGGAAGCGATAAAAAATATTGTAAAATTAATTAAGTTTTAAAAAATTAAATGCTGTAGTGCTTTGGATGTTTTAATTTTGTTTTGTTGAAATTGTAAATCCAGATTCTAAACAGTAAGCCCGGTTATAATTAAAGTATAATAAGAGTATTGTTAATCTAACAAAAAAAAACAAAGATGTACCTATACATCACATACAGTCAGTTATTATCCTCTTGTCTGCTTAGCTCCGAAAGCAGAAGGCAAAACGCACACGGCAATAAATTTTAAATGTATAAAATCTCAAATGAAATAGAAATGCAGAAAGTCAACCACCACCAAGTAACTTCGTATATAAAAGTAATTACCGTTGCTCCGCCCAATTTTTGAATGCCGCTGCACCAAAAATGTATTAAAAGATTAGGAAACACTCGCTAACTTCAGTTTGAGAGATGTTTAGACTCTGACGATGAGGAGTGAATGTAGCCCAGAAAATTGTTCCTACAAACATTTTTACGTACTCTATCCTACAATTGTACGTAAAGCAGAAACAATACCAACTGCTGCTGTGTGTGGTTATCTCTAATGTATAAAAAGCGATTTGTCTTCTCTGATCTTTCAACAACTGAACATGCAGACACACACACACACACAGCAACGCAGCATCATCACGTTGAAAATGATCCAGTAAGATTGAGATCCTCCTTCAGCAGTTTATTATTATAAAGTTGGGTCGTTTATGAATTCTCAAGTTTTCTTGCACGGACAAATGATAATGACACATTTACATACAAATTTTCTTTTTCGTTACTTTCTTCTCTGGTTAATTTAAGCCTGTTTATGGATGTCTATTTGTCTGTGGTGATGATGCCTAGATGCGTATTATATATTATATGCTTTTGGTCTATTACTCTGCCTTACCAAACTCACATGAATGCATAAGTAACAGGGCAACATTATAGTAAACATGAAGTGTAATGAAACGTGAATAAGTAGCAGCAACTTGCACTCCTCTCTGAGAGAATAATCCGCGGTGAGTGAAAACGCGTATTCTGTAGAGAACTCTCTTGCCTTTGCCTTGCATCAATGCGTATATATATGGCCAAGGCACGTTTAAAGCAGCATCAACTTTTTGTCGGTTAGATTTTCAATGTGGGATTGTGGGATATGGTCGTCGTGTCTGACTGAATTTACCTTCCTTTTAGTTTAACTCCGTTTCATGCTATAGTTTTTCATTTTTATTACCTAATCTTGCCAGACAGCGGTACTATACCACCGACTACGGACATGACAGCCACCATTGGATGCTTCGGTTGGTTTTTAGTGTGTCGGAGTGTAAATGTTTGCTTGTATGATGGTGTTTGGCGCTATAATATGCAGTTAGCTAGTATTTTGTTTGTAATGGAGTACGTCTTTGAGACACTTAACGTACAATGATATGGGTGATTGGGTGACGAAGAGACAATCTCTAGGTACTACTATAATGGCTTTTCTCTTTACTTCATATCCTTTTACGTATCCGGAATCCTGACATTTCAGCATCAGGTCGTTACTATCCGTTTATTTTTCAAATTTCAACAAGGTTTTTCTTTGATAAATCTTCCGTTAAATGCTTCTTTATTATTTAATAGCCAAGAAAATCAGGCGGGGTTGTTTACATTACTAGAAGCTTTACATTTATGATGATGTTCACAGTAGTTTCCTAAAGGAAGTCTGGCTGTGAGACGGCGGTCGTATCGGCTTAAATTTTCTTGGGCTACGTGAGTATTGACGGTGTACAGGAGAAACTGCTGGAAAAGGGCCTTTGGACTTTGGAAAGAGCATTCTACCCTTTTTATTTTATTTCTTCATGAAGCTTTAGGGTTATAGACGTGTGGCATCTTATCTTCTGCCTCTCTTCTCTCGTCTAAATCTCTAAACTGTATCCTTGAGCCGTCTTGTCGTCGGCCAATTGGCATATCCAAATATGTTCAGAAGAAACAAGGATGCGCTCACCAGGATGTGCCTTGCCGCTACTAAAGAGTTTTAAGTATATCGTATACCACAAACTACACACTCAACATGTAGATTCGAAAAAAGGTTGCCTTTCCTATCTACTTTAAACCAATCTCTGTTGACTCAAATGTCTTATCTTGTTTCACTCTTATTCAATGGGCAACCCATAAATGAAAATAAAATACAGACAACTCAGCATTTCTACACATAACAGGTATGTGCATGCAGTTATAGTGCAACAGATAATAGATTTGTTGAGCCTCGGGTGTATGCGTGTACCTATTTATAGACGAACAAAAAAGAACATATAATAATATTCTTCAGAATGCTAAATTGTCTACCAGAAACTTTCTGTCTATTTAGTCAACTTTGTTGTAATTTTAACTTTCTTTTTGAAATAAATATGTCATCTCTCTAGAATGCTAAATATTCTTGTTTGTCAGAGGCGGAGGACTAGAAGCCAAATAAATTTTCTCAATAAAGTTGAATAATAGAATTGCTTCTGTAGACTGGACTGGACAGACTTTGTGAAACTTTTCCGAAACGAAAAAACAAAAGTGCTGCGATGATAAAAGGACGATAAAAGCGTTCGTATGCAAAACGAATTAAGAAAGGAAATTGTTAACTACTCACTATGTATACCGTGCACTTTAGGAAGTGACATTTATATTCTCCCGTTGGCATAAGCAGGTCCCTACATTTTTAGATTTATGATGTGCATGTGCCGCAAAGGAAAATGTTATTCCTAACAACATTTACATTTCTTAAAACGAGATAACCCACACCTTCCATGTATGGAAGTAATTATTAAGACTGGATACACAGAATTTTATAATAATATGGCATGTAATATGAAGTGTATTTTTAAATAATGCAGCACATTTTGATAAATTGAACCTTACTTTAAAAAACGTACTATGCTTTATGCCAGCAACAGGGAAGTGGTGTTACAACAACACAACTGATATGGACGAATTCTGTAACGGCCGATAAAAAAAGGAGACATAAACAACTCACATGAGTAAAACGGGGGTTTTCTTTTTAGGAAATTATCGTTTCAGTTCAATGGAAGCACACTTATTTAAACTGTAGTTGGTTGTTGTATCGTTTATTTGGGTAAACGGTCGTTCTTATATGAAGATGTAGTGCGAACTTTACATGTAAGATGTGACAATGGTAGGTCAGTCAATATTTTTAATGTGGACAGTAATGCAGCCGAAATTTAACATTTAAAATAATAACATCGAATTAAACATTGTGTTCGTTATTCGTTAAGAGGCAGTAAGATACTCAGGATAAGGTTAAAGTTTACTGAATAAACACGTCATAAAAAATTAAATATATTCCTATTCTTTCATATGCAAATCTTTTGATTAAAACTGCATAAGCTAAAAGCTACTTTTGTGAGTATTATGGTTCGAAATAGCAGTATGAGCAACGCATCTCGACCATACTGTACTTGTCTGGAATTTTTTAAGTGGAGAGATACTGGATATCGACATTTAAATAATGTTTCTTCTATCGAGTCCCTTATAAAGGCTAGTTATCAATGTGTGATAGCTCTCATCTTCATATATTTCTTCAACAAAGTGATGATTTTGTACATATGTATACCACTCACATAAATCAATAGAAAACGACCCAAGCAAAAATTGTGATTCTGTGGCTAGTTCCGGTAAATCCGGTATCTGTAGCCAGCCACGCAGTACAACGAATATGATTTTTATTCAAACCAAGGCCAAATTTCAGTTACACCCGCATTTGATTCTGCTCATTGATATATATGTCGCAATGTCCCCTGTAATTAGATCATGGTAAAATCAGCAAGTAAACTCGTGGTGGTGTTGATTTTATTTCTTGCGGCAAGCTTCTAGCAAGCAAAGAGTTACCCATATTGGAATGGGCACCTACGTAAAAGTTTTGTGGTCTCTTGATTGGGCAAGTAGACCGCGCTAATTAATACTATGCACGGAAAACACCAATTTTGACTGCTGTGTAGAACACGAAACTTGACAAAAGCAAAATCATATACACTGAATAAAGAAAATTCAACTTTTTTTTAAACGATGCTGGTCGTCACCTGCTATTAGAATTTTTCCGGTTTTTTGATCGAATCATCGGCTTAATGTTGTGTTGAGTACAACAAATACATTTTTTTCCTCTATACGAACATACTCAAAACTTTATCTAAACCTTTTACCCTTTTTCAGACATACAGTCATGAAGATATGGGGGAAAAGGAAACAATTAAGGCTGGTCCTCTGCCTCTATGTGAAGGCTTATATGTTTAATGTATGTACTCTCATACATACGTAAATAAGTTGATACACTTCTTACTTAATATTACAAACATGTAAAAATACACACAGCAAGTGGTACATTTTCCATAAACTTGCCCAATAGGCAAGCACTGTAGGATTCTATTGCTGTGTTTACTGTAAGCATTTTACATCGTTTACATAGCGTGTTGTATAAGCATCGAGCCCGCCGCTATCCAACCCAACCAAAGAAGTACCAATTCGCATCACATACTTGCAGGAAGTTACGGGCATCAAGAAAGACGCTGCTATCAACTCAACAGAATATGAATGTGAATGAGTAAAGGAGAAGTAAGAAAGGGAAACTAGGTTGTACCAAGCTACGAAATCGACATCCTGGCTCAAGTGAAAGTAGAAAAGTATGTGGAGAAAACCAGCAAGAAAACAAAAATTGTGTGAGCATCACATAAAAGGACGACGAATAAACTATATTTGTGCTCTGGGAAAGTTACCCGAGTAAAGTCTACATTGTGTGGGTAGACATTTATGTAAATACTTGCTCGATCAAAATAGAAATTCTTTTGACAAGTTGGGGAAATTAGGAAGTGTAAATTGAGAAACGATTTTGGAATGTATGAAAATGCATGTGCACTGGGCTGGAAGCAAAACAATGGAATAATGATAAATATCGGTTGTATTGAACACAAACTGTTTTGTTTCATGAAGGTTAAATATAGTTCCAGACAAAATATGATTAGCATTCCTTTACAACAAAACAAAGCATAAAATAAGTTGCGGCGGGTTGGTTTTTAACAGTTCATTTGTACACCGAAATTTGTACTTTAACCTTTCACCAGCCGACATGTAAGTAATTGTGAAATCCTTTCTGTTTCCTTGTGAAATCTCTTTTGCTGCTCTATAATACCGAGAGGAGAAGGTTGTAATTGTTTTAAACTTTTATCTCCGCTACGATTACAAACCATGAAATGTATGTCAGAAATGTATTAGGAAGACCTAGCGATTTGAATCTAAATCCATGAATGAGTTAGTTAGCAGTTTTAATATCGTTAACCACATGGAGGAATGTAAACACAAGTTGTAATAATATCAAACAAATGTTCATGGACGACCTATACCAACGTATTAGAGAACAAAACTATTACTGTGTATTGCTACCGTCTGCACTACATAATATATTACCCCAATAAAAGTGGGAAAACCCAAACACCAAATCAGACGACAGACTTACCTACTTAATAGCTGACTACTACCTTTCAGCAGCATAAATATCAGCCACGTTACTGCCTACATACATCTGTGTAATACAAAGTATCTAATGGTGCAGTATTGTTTTTCGACATAACACGCAATGTGCTGGCTATTTTTGTATGTACATCACGTCACAGAAATTCCACACAAGAAGCCATGATACATTACTTTGTATACGTCGAGGAGTGAAAGGAAGGTTAAAGGACTCTGAATTGGAGTAGTCTGATAATTTAAATGTGGGCCAAGCTCAACTCAGCTTGTTTGCCTTTTTGGCCCAGCCGAACACCCTGCGACAATGTCCATGTCTTTCATGTGACGGTCGTCCATTAATAATTTCATTTGTACACCACCCATTTAGCATCGCAGAGAGGCACCTCCATTTACACTATAACTGGTTTAAGATCCTTTAAACATGTTGCCTATTTATCTATCTTTTAGAAAGTTTTGGTGTGAAACTGACGTAACGATCGTTTCCCCCAGCTGTCAGCACATTAGTACAGGCAGGCACACACTACCCGGGAGGGAAACTAATATTGATACTTGATATCTCTCGCAACTACCCAACATAATCTCTTTGTTAAACGACAAGAAAGCTAAAATGTGTAAAAGTGTAAACATTAAAAATAAGTGACTACTGTAATTTTTAGGCTTCTTGCTAAACACGCTAAGTAAATAGAAAACTCAAGATTGTAACGTGTAGGAGGGAAAGAAAGCTCCCCTTGAAAATGCATACCCATTTTTCGCTTCGTTTCATCTGTATTGAAATGTACAGTGTAAGTTTGTAGCAACACTGTTCTGTTGCTGCTGTGAATTTTCCGTGAAAGGTTCATTCCACCCTGTATTACTTGAATGAAAAGGAAAAAACCAGTCCAACTCTCCGTTCAAAATACTCATATACACAGCAAGTTTTTATTTGCACATACGTCTGTATATTTACATTAACATAGCATATATATGCGCGTATGTATATTTCTTGCTTTCACTTTTAAATCCGCTCATATGAGCTTGACCTATGATGAGTGTACATTATGGTTTGCATAAAATGTTCCAACAGCAAAATTAACTTTTCGATTTCGTTAGCATGTGTGCACATAACATTACGATATGATAATATATATATATATATATATACGTATAGCGTACCACACTCTGGGTCTCTTGAGCAGTGCAACCGTTTATAATAATATGTTTAGGCAGCACGTAAGACACTTAAACGAAATAGTAAGAAAAAAGTGCGAGATGGAAACATTTACGACGTCGTAACTGTTATTTAGATGTCCCTTTCCGCATACACTTCTTTAAATAAACTGAGAGTGAAAGTTGAATATGTGATGAAGTTTTGGATGCCATTTGAAGACGCTCCTTTATGCGCTCAACAGCTTCCAATTTTAAAGAATAATACTCGTTTAATTTTACCGTTGATGAGCAGGTAAATACTTAGACGATGCTATGGGCTTGTGTTTTAAACTTTCACTAATCACACAAGTATACACGTTTTTACGTGTATTTGATGACGAGTAACAAGTTTTAGAAGCTACTTATCTCATGGTATACAATTGCTATCATAATCATTACTACCGAGTACGCTCATAGGGTAACCTGAACAAACCTGAACACTTCATTATGCCCACATGGAAGTCAAGAGGAAATTTACATTTCCGATTAGAAAAGTGCCGTGTTAACTTTATCCTATCACCGAGTTAATCAATGCCTCTCTCGTTCAACCAGAGTGTATATACTTGGAACATGAGAGGAGAAAGAGGGAAAATATTGACAACCGAAAACCCACCTTTTCTTGCTTGGGTATACAAAAAAGGCAAACTGAATGAATTGTGTTGCTGCTGTTGAGTAGGCCAGTGAGACAACCAGACAGTGTGAGCCAAAATGAGGAAACGAAGCCAGACAGGGCCGATCGACTGACGAGGGAAAACGGAGAATGTATGGATAGTTGAGCTAGGTTACAGTCAGACGCGACACGCTCACCATTGGTGTAGTAGGGTATATGTATGTAGGTGCACAACTTTCCTTGTTGAACTTTCACTATTCCAGAAAGAACCGTCAAGAAACAAGTACAATCTAGACCCGTGCTGCTGGGGATGTTTTACACGACAAAATATCAGTTGAAACGTGGGGACCTACGCGTGCTTTATGCGATTTATAATGAAAGAACTACTGTGTGTACAGTATTCCATTGCTTCCCTTCTCCAGCTTTAAACGCTCAATGTAAGAATACTAGCCTCTCCAGCCAGACTGGTTGCGAGTGAAGTAAGGTCGAAGCCCTATAGCCTGGAGACGAACTTAAGCAAGCAAAGACTCCGGCCAGCAGTTCAGTCGCATTGCACATTTTCATCCGTTAACATATCCCCGTCCTCATTCTCTTCTCAAGCAGTCGGTGCGGTGCTAAGCATTTCTCACGATGACAAGAGAAAGTCGCCGAGCTTTGTCTCATGTCTGTACGTTTACAACTTTCTCTTGCGCCTCAAACCCTTTTCGTCTGTCATTATTTACGAAGCTTTTGTATGACATGATAAAGTTTTATGGCTTTTGCTACTGTAATACTGATCCATGTGCTTTCAAATCTGCTTTCAACTCGCATATTGTATGTGCACATACTACAAGACACGCAGTGCCTGAAGAAATAGGCATATTTTATTTTTAGTATTACTGAAAACTGATTGCTGCTTTCAGTGATAAGTATAATATATAAGGTAAGATTACACGCATTATAAGCAAATAATATGAAATTCGTCTTATGTACTTGAATGCAAAGTGCTGCAGGTAGAAAAAGGCAAGTATGCAAGACGACGTAGAGTAAAGAGAGAGAGAGAGAGAGAGAGAGAGAGAAGGAAGGATAGAAAAAATAGCAAAAGTGAACGCGAGTATTTACCGAATGATAAATATCCTGACTCTGTAGACTTTTATGTTCTCTGAGACTTTGTAAAGGAAGTATCAGTAAAGGATGATGTATTTATGGCGATGAATAACTGTTTTTCCTGAAATGTATTTCCTTGTGGGGTGTTTTGAAGGCATTTGTTCAAGAAGTAAGATGATGGGTGACAAAGTACAAAGACGTTTAAAAGACACATATGGAAACCACGGTTGAGACCGAGCGAGACATAAAATATTCTGAGCCACTTGTGCTTTGTCAAAGCAATAGTAATAGTAGTGTATAGTTTATTTCTTTTTGTAGGAACCTGTTTCAGTTTTTTTATGGTTTTTGACATTTTCTAGTATTATTGGCGAAAGAAGAAAACGAAAATTGTCGAGAACTTTGTTCAGGCTTCTGCCAAATGTTGTGTGGTCAGTAAAAGTGGATGGTACTTCGACACCACCACTGGCCACTATGATTCATGAGTGCTTCATCATGCCATACTTTTCGAAACATATCGAAATGCTACCAAGAATGTTGAATGTGTAAGATTACCTGGTAATTTATGGCATACTAAGCTGTCGATTCTAGTGGTTTCCGTTTCTCAAAATTAGGTTTGACGGCTTTGGTCTAAATTTAGGCCAAATAAAAAAGACGTTACCATTTGAGTATCATCACAATCTGTTGTAAACACTTTCTGTTTTTAGACATATAAACAAACTGCAGTTGTTGAATAATTCATATTTACAGTTTGTCTGTTTAGAGCAGAGTATGTTAAAGTTTAAACTTTTGAGACGGTATATTTAAATAGTGTGGATAGAAATGGCATGGAGCATATTAACCAAAGGGTCACAGAAGCGTTAAAACATTATTTGATGTCATTTGAAAAATGTCACACTTTTGGGACAAAAAGACAATTTTTTTCACTAGTTCTAAGTAACCGATCCTTTTCTGAGGTAGCACTTAGACAGGTAATTGAATTTTCAGTGTATTTCTATTTATTATCGTTATAAATATGCGTTTGGAGATGACGTGAATAAAGAATTTTACAATAGCGTGTATGAAACTGAAGGCACGCTTTGCAATAGCAAGATTTTTGGATTCCTAACTTTGGAAGCATGACTGTTGTGGACAAAATATTGGGATAATAACAATAACAACTTTATGTAATTTGTATGATTTGGGTAATGCATGTCAATACCAACAATTCGCCCTAAAAGATAGTGGTAAGAACAAGCTATCACCAGTCAGCTATACGTCAATTAGTATGTTGTTGCTTTGATTGACTGTAAGTCAAGGTAAAATTTTGTTCCGATTGATTTTAACCTCAATTTACAACTTTGTGATATGAGTGAGTATTTTTTAAATATATTTTGATCAGATCCTGATATCAACATTTTTAGAAATTTATAAACCTGAAAATGAAGTAGAAAACCCATCAACAGCAAATTGGAAATTCCGTGAACTTTCTTGCAATACAATACCTAGTGCATATAAAAGTTACAACTTTTTTCTAACGGGATATGCTATGTACAGCTTATGAGTGGTTTTGATGTAAACGTTACAAATTGTAACGATTTAAAGTTTAGCAAACAACTTTGTTGAAAAATACCTCAAGCGTTTCCATCATACGCATTAGTTGTAAGAGGCTCTAATGTTTGTTTTAACTAGAAAGCCCATGACTGACATGACATTCGCTTCCTGGCTAATAACAGTGTCCGTTTCAAGTGAACATTTATGTTCCAAGTGTGGTCAACATTTATTAATTCTCTAATCTAACTTATTTTCGGTTATCATGTGTCTTAAAAAGCTCACCGAAAAATAAAATTTCAATGTAATCTTCTCATACTGTACGTTCTACATACAGTAGTATACCGTTAACGTAATAAATCGATGTTGGCTCAGTTGGCTGTACCTAAACATTGACTAAATTTGTTTAATGGCTTTTTTATGGCGTGTATGCCATAATGTACTTATGAGGGTTTGTAAAAATAATGTTATTTTTTACTGACAACCAAACAAATAAGGACGTTATTTCATCAAATCGTCACATTACTTTGAAATTGCTTTTCCGCTCGTCTTTTCCCGATAATTGAAATGCCTACATGCAACAGTACAAACCTACCCACACAAATGATTTAAAAAAGAAAGTGTACCTACATAAAATATTATTAAATATGTACCATAATGGAAGGCGTAGAAGGACAAAGACCAAACCGGACAATTTTTTCTTATGTCCCATATACCGATCTATTTTTATAAATGACCTGGTGGTAAAATATATGACCACAAGGTTGACTGGCATTATGACGTTGACGTCCGGGAAAACATTACAAACACACCGCCGAACATAGTACGAAGATGCCAATAACTTTTCAGACAATATAAAGATTTCCGGCTTACTAAAAAGCCATGTCATATAAATAAACAAGATACGTAGGCGTGTTTCTCTATCACAAACGTTAATCACCATCAGTGTTATAGCGTCCTTTGAAGAAAGGAACTGCGAATTCCAAGCAATTTGTACTGTGGTGTTTAGTGTTTACTGTACAATACAAAAATGCGTTACACGGATATGTGGTGATTCCAAAGCTATTGAAAAGAAATGGAATTGGTGTTTTCCTGATCCATTACCTTCACCACCCAAATTGTGGAAGGAAAAAGGTCAACTCATCATCACATAATCACAACACAATAAATAAAACCTTTTTATGTTCAGTGACAAAGGCAACAAAAGAAAAATAAACTTTAATTCATCTTGGTGTGCTTTCACGTATACAGTATGTGTTCATTCTTTTCACCCTCCTTCCCAATGTGCCAGAGGATGTCAGCGTGACGAAATTAATAATACACAAAGAAAGTCATTAACGAATAGAGCAGTAAGAAGGTAATTTGTGGTTTATGGTATCTTAACGGCAGATGGAGAGGAGGAATCAACCCACTCTTCTAGTAATCATCAGCACCCACACAGAAGTGTGCCTTCAGATAAAGGTACAATCCGTACAATACATGAATAGTATCCGATGTAGGCTGGAGATATAGTTATCGTCTTAAGGGTGTGATTATTGACGTGTCATTATTCATCACGTGGGATTCCATTACATCCAGTTAAAAAATCAGTTAAGTTCACGTATCCAACATACCTTGTCTAATGACTTTTGGTTGCCCACTGACAGCAGTCTCTTAGCTTTTGTGTAGCGTTAGCTATGTGGCTGCCTGGCTGCACAGTACAAAACAGCAGTGCAACAGAAATCCTGTTGGTCATGGGTTTAAAGGAACTTTACATCTGGCGTTGGATAACTATCTGTAGCATCCGCCGATTAAAAGATATTCGTACGAATGCCCCAAACCAACCCATCACATAAATTGGCATCTAGCACTTATGCACGTTAGAAGCATCAAGAAAGCAGAGGGTTTAAAAGGGAAGAAATTTAGCTACTGAATGTAACGGAGTATTTTGTAAGTTTAAAAAATAATAACTTGTGCAAGAGAGATCAGATATTGTCATAAAGCTAGCATTTTATGAACATTTTGTGCCCTCCATTGTCCCTGCATTATTAAAGCAAGATACTTTTTCCTTTTTCTCTGTCCATGTCTTTTTACAGCGAAAGCGAGTTGAAGTTAATAAAACGATATTGTTGGATCATGGTAGGTCCCACGACACATTACTGTCAGTTCTTACATTAGTATAAAGTACAAATTTCAGTTCGCTTCGCTGTACACAAACTTGAAAGGTTTTTTTTCTCACAGAGATATAGACTACTGCTGCAACAATATGCAATGAGCAATGTGCAGATACTATCCAAGTATTTTTGAAGAGAGACGCTGTGAAAACAGCCAGACTGGTTCGACCAAAACCAGCTCAAAATACCCTCATACAATCTCTCCGGATCAGGTAATTAGAAAATTTGTCTTTTTGAAACAACGCTATATTCACTTTCAAAGGATCTTGTTCATCCTTTTATTTCTCTGCATTTCGGTTTCAAGTAGTTAGTTGATAGGGAAAAAATCCTCTACTGGTTGGTATATACCATACTTAAATCTATATTATCTTTACCTGTTTTCCGTGTGCTCAACCTGACGAGACGGTTATATATGAAATTGAACATCATTTTAACCAGTACAAGTGGGGCACTTAAAGGAAGGTTTCCCTACGTCCTGTATTGCTACCAAGTAGTATAAATAGTACAGAGATGCTCAATTCCATCTCGATTTCCTTGCTACAGCATCGTGGATATAATTACGCATGAAGGGATGCAACGAAATACAATAGTTCCACTTTGAGTTTTGCAGAGAAGAGTCGTTGCAGGTGAGTGGGCATGGTATGTGGGGTCCTTAAAAACTTTACCTTCTACCTCACAAAGGTTCATCGTCCCTTATTTCTACAATTTCTAATAATAGCTGTAGAAATATCGACAA
>JAHZNE010001906.1:0-15600 GCA_027744055.1 Callyntrura sp. NNG-2020
TTAGTGCCCCCCTTTGGTCGAATCCAACCATAATAGGGCATGTGCACATGCGTGGCGGCATTATCAAAGCACCAGTAACAACAGGAATAACGGTTTGCTATTCTCAGTTTTCAAAATACTCATCCCATTTATTATAAATATTTAAAAGCTCATAAATTTATCTTCTCAAAACGTCGTACAAGTAGAATGAGGTAGTGCACAATGATTTTACGTTGGGACAGCTCGTTTGCAATTATACGAGATCAAATTTAAACACGTGCAGTTTTATACACACGAATTAATTTCGGTGTTATAAAACCAACATGACCTAAGAAAAATATGTTAATAATATAATATTGTTTACTTGTGAAAAAAAACTATGATTTTTAAGGAAGTTGCATCTCGCTCTCATATATCTTAAACGCCAATCAGAGAGACCGGCGCGTTGGTTCATGTGTTGAGGATGCTATGAGCGGTAAAACATGTTTTTTATCTTACTATCTAAAAGAAGGACGTTGATATTGTATTCATTCTGCTTCACCAAGTTCTATACCAAATAAAATTTAAAGGTTATTAATTTAAATTTCTGATCGATTTTGTTGTAAATATTAGTTATAATAAGTGCAACTAAGCATTAGTATTACGTAACGGTTCCTTTTTTAATTTATTTAGTTGCTGAGCTTAGCATTGAAGCAAAGTCTTTCGAATTAAAATATTTTGCAAGAATGCAGGAAAATTTTGTAAGTCCTGATTTACAGGACGACTTTCTGTGCAGGCCGGAACAATCTTCCCGAATACAAATGCTATATGATAAAGTATTTAGAATTCATCACGTAAGTTTTAAAAATAACAATTACGAAGTACTAAAAGTCAACTATGGTACGCTAGAAGAACCTACTTTGTTCTGTCCTGAAATTGGTGTTTTTCTTTATGCAGTTACGAGAACACATTTTAGATTTTATCCTTTACGATAACCAAACCGTTCGTCTGGAAAATGCTTTTGCTTGTAGAATGGTGCAAAAAAGTTGGTTTCAGTCAGTAAACCGGTGCATTGCCATGAAAGGAAATACCTTATTGCAATTTGATTTGGGCCACCAAGCTGGTAACATTGACAACGTCATCAAATTTGGCGAATTTGTATCATCATATAAGACGGTTTTTAACTGGGCAAATCGAGTAACACCATTTGGACTGAACGCTAAATTTACTGAGAGGGAAATGACGAAAGGGTTTGATATTTTTAACGATTTGGTTGGAAGGTGCAAAACTGGATTAGTAGAACTAGAACTGGAATTTCCAATGGAAAGCGAAATCGTTGAAAAAAGCGACTCGAATTGGTTGTGCCGCAATTCTTTGCTATCATCTGTTAAAAAGATCACCATTCTTCTTCACAGAAATGATGCAGCAGAAGATGGAAGGGAAATACTTTTTGAAAACCCTGCAATTCAATTCTTAAAGTTACTTCTATATAGTTGCAGTAAGGTCTCACATTTCAACTTAAGCCGCGTATCAACAAAGGAAGTGTTGCCAAGTATTTTGAATACAATAATTCTGCCGGATACAGTCCAAACCTTGAAGAATGATGATGAAGAATTAGATAATGATCACCTGGATTCACTAGTCATTAAAAATGACGCGATACACTTAACTATCCTGACTTTATACAGCACTCACTCAATTATATCAGAAGCAAAAAACGGAATTGTTTACCAAATACTTCATAAATTTAGACATACGCTGAAGACTTTCAACATTGGTACTGGAGATATAACTATTTGCAGCAAAAAAACATTTATTTCCTTCCCTGTTATGAAATGTTTAAAAAAATTATGTATCTGCGATGCCAATTGCATTGTTACAAACGAAGGAAAACTGGAACAATGTCTTCCATCGAATCAAAAATTAAAAATTGAGCCTGCTACAAATTCCGTAGTCCAAAATTTCACAACTAACTCGAGGCTAGGATCTGTAAAAAATGTGAATCTTCTACTTTATGGAGGTACCGGTGACTACCAAACCGATGAAAGAGTTTTCTTAAATGATCGAATTGCGGAAGGACTTTGTTGTGTTTTTCCGAATGTGACAAAATTGACACTGTGTGCTACATTCGACGACATATTGACCCCCGCTGAGTTTAATTTACGCCCTATATTTAAGAATATGATACATTTGCAAGTTCTTAAACTGCAATTAGCAGGTTATAATAATCTGATCGACAATTATGCGCTAGATTCAATATTGATGGGTCTTTCACCGGAATTTATAAGTATTCTTGAAAATTGTCGACACATCTGGAACGGACTGACATTCGAGCCATCTGTACTTCTTTCGATAGCCAATTTGTTAGGTGTGTTGGAGATATAATACATTTAATTCGGAAGTTATTATAGATGAAAATGATTTGATGCACATGCTCTTTATTGAGATTACAGATCTGAAGGAATTAAGCCTTGATATCTACAATTTGGACGAATTTCGCAGAATTGTTGATCGTGATTCTGTTCTCTCTGACGTCGTTTTTGAATTTGCTTTGCTAAAAATGCCAAAGTTAAAAACACTATTGATGAATTCTATACAGGTAGAACATGCATTTTGAAAAAAACATATTGATCGCCTATTTCTTTCCGTAAAATGGAAGTATTACACAAATTATAATTTTTTGTAGATGTCGCCGTTCATGGTACAAAGATGGAAGAGTGAATGTCGTGAGTTATTACCATGTGCACTTGATATTGAACTTTACGTCAATAACTAATGCCAAGAAGACTTCAGAACTTGTCAACTTTGCACAACGCCCACTATTTGTTACATTATTATAAGAAATTAAATGTTGCCGGGTATATTTTTGAGGAAAAATATAAGGATAAATCCCAACGATACTGTACTCATCAAATATCTCGTTTGTCGGCATACACAAGGGACTAAATAGCCTCCAAACTATTTGAAATTGTTGACGACCAATCGTAGCTATCGTCAACTAGTCGTTGTAGAGTAGAGCTTTTGGTAAATTTAGGCAACGACTGGATGACGATTGTTTGTCAACAATTTCACGTAGTGGCAACTTATTCCGTTGTGTTCGACAATAAACGATGTATTTGATGAGGACAGTACATTATTTTGTATACCTATATGCCTTATGCTACTCCTAAAAACGGTAACTGCATACTTTAAGAACACTACAGTACTGATATGGCAAAATATATTGTCGTAGAAAATAGTTACTGCATTTCATCTCAACGACTCATGTAATAATCAAAGCTAGGTCAATACTAAATTTCTATACCTAAAAATAAGGCTCGTATAATCTTATTGATGCTATTACTGTTTAATGGAAAATAAAAACGATCTCAACATGCCCCAAGAACTGCTTCAAAGTGGAGAAACGTCATTATTCAGTAACACAACATGATAAATAAGTGTAAAACTATTCAAAAACGTAGCATTGTGAAACAATTTATGCATCTTGTAAAATATCATAAAACGCCAACAATCATCTGCTTTGTGTTCTGTTTTAAAGTATGTTACATCTTAGCTACCCCAAGAAATATGTTACTATATTTTCGTTATAACTACATCTAGCTTGCAGAGCTTTAATCAGATGTAAAATATTATCTCATTTCTATACCAACTGTTGGTTCTACCTTTTCCACTTAAAATGGTATAATGTTTGCTACAATTTCAACTTTGCAAGCGTGAAGATTTTATTTTTGTAAAAATCTAATAATTGTTAATCAAACTTTGCTATGTATAGTACCACATATCTACCGAAATAGAGAATCAGTAGAACAAATCCAAAAAATCATCAATTGATCAGTTCTATCAGTTTATGATTTCATAAATTAGTTCTAACATTTAGTAACAATAATAATTGCAAAGAAAGCCGAAATATTGATAAAGTGCTAATCATCAGTAGAATTCCATTTTAAAATATATTCGTTGGAGTTATAACTGCACATAGTGATGCTCTGTTGCTGTTACAAAGCTTTAACTAACTTGCAGCTTCAAAATACAACTAAATAAATCATTCAGCACCAATCGCCACTAATGCAAATACTTCTAGTTATACCTGGAACATATTTTGCGACGCGCATGTGGAATTGTTACAGAGCTTGGAAGAAGAATATTTAGGTGTATAAAAACGTCACAATCTGGTCGGTGGACATTTGTATTATGGCCTGTTGTTCCATTGGCATACCCAGGATCGAGACCAGTAATGAAATACATTTTTATTCTGCTTTATATGGTTCTTGTTCTATTTTTGAAAATTTGTGTATCCAGGGAAGACATGACCACTATGTACCCCATGGGTACGCCCTTGCGTTTTTACAGATTTGGAGAAGATGTACACACAACCTTTATTGGGCTTGATAAGCACATCATCAAAAACCTGATCTCCGTTAACTGGCACTTTTAAAAATGGCCAGTTAATTTTCCGACAACTAACGTTATACATTCCTTACAATATTACAAATGTTAAAGTTCAAATGATTCCCAGAGGTCAATAGATAGTATGTTGCTTTATACTGCTCCAAAACATTCACTCTGTTAATGCTCTAAAGCATTTTTAATTAAGCAATGGACTGTTATAAGCAGCAGCATTAATTAGTATTTAACTAACACATGCAATTAACCCCAAGGTCAGATGGTAGATCATGAAAGTATAACTGCTGGAGCTAATTTTGAGGTTTGTAACAATAACGCCAAACTAAAATGGTTTTTGACGTTAAAATGTAGGATTATCTACGTTTTCAAAACTTCCATTGGTACCACTGTGTAGAAACCACATACGTTTTGCTTAACATATTTTGGTTTGGTATTCCAAAGCAATACAGCCTTTAATTACTGCTTTAGTGTTGCGTGGAGCGCTTGATGGTATTCATTAGTGTAAGATTACAATTTACAACGGAGTAAAGATTATAAGTTGTTGTTGACATGAAGCAAATTAGATTGGTGTGCGTAAGCATCGAGCTTATAGTGGTGCAAGATAGCAGCTTCCTACCCAGAATTATTAAATTAACGAAGCAACAAAATAGGTAGTGGTGCATATATGCTGCACATAGCATGCAAAAACTAACGGATTAACTGTGTAACAAGCGAATTGCTTATATACAAAGCTTTGTGCTGATGTGATGCTGAGATGCTTAGCTATACTTTCAGTATCACAGTGATTGATTGGCTCCATATTTTAATGTAGTAATTTTTGACAATGGAGGAAACCCCAGTGAAAATTCACATTGAAAACAGAGTCTCAAAGTATTAAATGAATTTTTTTGAAGTACTGCCTAACAATTTAGTACGACACAAACGACACACTAAATTCATCTATTCATTTTTTCGCAGAATAATCTGCAGTTTTAATAATTCCGTGCAAACTAGGGACATTGCAACCGTGGAACAAAGCACAGCAGCACACAATTACACTGCACTCCTGCATCACACCTAAGAGAAGAAGTACCACACAGGGCCAGCCAGTACAAATTGAGTACTTCTGTTAAAGAATGGATATGCTTCCTTATATTTATATTTGCCAATTCTTAGACTTCGTTTTTATTAGTTATGTAGAACAACGTTGGTGAAACCACATAGGTATTAATGCGACATTATTAATGCTCCATATGAAAATGCTTTTCTTTTTAAGTATATTGCTGAGCAGAATGCAAACGCTATCAAACAAAATCGACGTAAATTCGAGACTGATGACGTTGGATTTCATTTTTTATGATTACCGTCAATGGTGAAGAATTATGTACTTCATAAATTGTTGAACTATTTTATGCAACAAATGAAACATTTTGGAAGGATCGACGCTGCAGTAATGTTTTAATCTCCTTCAGAGATGAACTGAAGACAAAAGCACACAATCCATTGTAGTAGTAGATCCACATTCCTAAAATAAAACCTCACGTCTTATTCAGCTTCCGCAGCAATCACGAAGAGTACTCAGATAAATCTATAAGCCGATAAATTTGGCCACATAATTAAAGCGTCGGCTTCCCTCGGCGTCGTATCTAATAAAGAGACGGTACTTCTTGGTACTGAATGTGTACGTGTATGAATGTATTTTGAAGACCCACATTGACAGTTGTCAGCAACATCTTGAACCATATGTGTAGACCATTTGCTTTAGGGTTCCCCTTGTCTCATCGATACTTGATTTACAGATATTTGAAATGTGTCACGGGTTTATCTTAAAATGACAATGATGGACGGGTCTCCCAGCCCTTTATGTTTTGCCAACCAAGGAAAGCAGGTTTCGGTGATCGTATAAATTTCGCACGCCTTGAAAAGCGAAGGAGTAAGAAGATAAGGATGTGAGGGTAAAGTAAGCTATTAAGTATCATAAGTAAAGAAACAGCCACTTAGAAACTGTAACGAGAACAAAAATGCAAATTATTCCTATGCTCAAAGATGTTCAAACTCTATACTATTTTTTTAAATTCTACTGTCTCCAATTTTTTTAAATCGACAAATAAAATTAGTCTCCAACGCAACGCAATACTACCTCCTGGAAACGTAAACCCCTAGTCGCATATGTAAATATAAGTAGCTCAACCGTTTACGTTTACGTAGACCCTATGCAAATATTATGAACTATTTGAAGCTTTCATAGTATTAAAGATTAATTCATTCTCAATATTTGTAAATGTAGATATTCTGCTCAGTTGGCCAGCGGCTAAAAGCGTATAGTACTATTATCGTACTCGTGAACAAACATGTGAAACATGAAACTACCTGGCTTGAGTTAAAGTAAAATAAAATAAATCATTAAAACACTGACTTAAATATGAGACGAAGTAATGGAGCACTAACAATGAATGTTTTAAAGTACTTCATCGACTATACAACGGCGACAAATTGAGTGACAAGAGGAGTGTAAAGGACTAAAAATCTGTGATGGCCTATGATCTCCTCTAACTTGTAAACCGTTTGACTAATAAGCAGACGGTAAACTTACAGGTGCAATGAATGAAGGTAATGAGTGCTTATTTATGCCCACGAAAATGGCCAAATAGGCAAGAAAATAAGCAAATAAAATCTTTTTTTGCATGAAAACCTCGAATATTTATCCAAAAACCTATAAAACACATCAATTTAATTGGTGCCATTCACATTTTTCTCGTAACGACCAACAACGTGATGTCTTAGGCTCATCACACCAAAACTGTCTTGTTGCCGATAGCTTTCTCAATACTAATACTACGCTTAACCTTCACTGAAGTTGTTGGGAAGTGTTTTAATTTTCCGTTTGCATATCGGCTAAGGATAGTAGTGTTTGTATAATCTCACTTGGAAATGCACCAATTTTACACATCTGGGTTAATTTGAACTACAGAATGTCAGTATTCTTGAGCCGCACTTACTTCCAACCATTTTAGATTTTAAATACAAGTTAATTGTGATTGAGAAAATATTAGTCCTGCACCAATTCTATAAACGAAGGTCAACGCTTGCAAACTAAAATAAAAGTTAGTGTACCCAGAACAGCAGACCACTCTGAATTGACAGAAAAGATTACAGTTTATACTGACTAAAATAATTGATTAATGAAAGCACGTTCATTGCTATCGTTCGTAAATTGTAAGTAGTCCACTCCATTGTTATATTTCATGCCTACAATCTTTCATATTTGATTATAAAATGCAAATTTATGCAAATATTCGCTTATTTTTGCCTAAATATGCGATTAAGCACCAAAAAGCAAAAAAATATGTCGAATAAGTAAAAATAAATGCCTCACAAACGACTTCTTTTAATGTGATATGGATGCATACATAAGCTTAGGTCGATCGGTGAACTCACTAGAAATATGCAAATACCTAAAAGTTTACAGTCGGCTGATAAGCATCAAACTTTGTATTTTTTAAAAAGTATGATCTATCAATGCACCAAACTTGATCCCCAGGTCTTGATTAAAAAAAGTTTTACATTGACCCTTTGACCCACTTCCGGTTTGACATTAGTCTCCAAAAGGAGAGGTTTACATGCGACGATGATTCCATATAACCTCCCACAAACAGAATTTAAAAATTCCTATTCGTACGCGTTCTCGAGTTATCGCGCGGACGGACGGACGGACTACGTAAAACCAATATTAAATATAAGACTTCGTTTCATAATAATTCAACAATTCAGCTTCAAATATATGAATAAATGTATCAAAAGTGGTGTTCTTGTAACTCAATTATGACAAATTCAATTTAAAGAGGCACTTGGAATTATAATAACACCCTTTCTTACTTGGCCACATACACTGGCAAACTTTTTGTTTTGGATAAATATGTTACCACATGTTCTTGAAACATTAATAACATTAGGAACTAAATGAAAAATATGGAGAATATAATAAACAAAAAAATCTGTCTGACAGATTCGGATGTGTGTAAACTATGAAAGTATAGTTTAATATAATATACATATGACTGATTAAAGTAGTGGTTTAATATTTGATTTTACCATAATTAATTGTTTGTGACTTAAATCGTTGTTGGTCTTTAATTTAATTTTATAATTTAGTTAAACCAACCATAGACATACACATGTATGAATTTAATGGAATTTGTTATGGCACTTGCGAGCAAGTAGGGTTTTAAAAGATTTTTTGCACAAATTACAATGAAACGGTCGTTCTCCTGTGTGTGTACGAATATGGTTTTCCAATTCATCTTCATTTTTGCAGTGCATCGTGCAAAATAAGCATTGCCATTTTTTTAAGGCATGTACTTTTTTGTGGTTTCTAAGACCGGATTTGGTTTTAAATACAAATGTGCAGTCGCCACACTTAAAAGATTTACCATCAAGATGTAGTTTAATATGTAATTGTAATGTCTGACGGTCTGAGAACAACTTTGAACAACGTCTGCATCTTCGTCCTGTAGATGAGGCCGGTTTATGGTCAGTGAGTTTTTGGGAGGTTTGTGGTTTAACTGCAGTTAATGCTGACGCAGTCAGCCCTGCTTTTTTCTTTGTAGCCGGTAAATAGAACAAAATGTGTAATTTAAAGCTCCGTATTAAAATAATTAGATAGCCAATTGCAACACAAAAATAAATTAAATAAATAGTATCAAAACTTTTACATTTCTACTTACTGGACCGGAGCTAGCATTATTTGCAGCGTTACTGCATCCAGGTTGAGGGGAAGGTTGATTTGCTGCAGATTCACTTTGACGGTTCAAATTCTGGTCTTCCACTTCCTTAACTTTGGATTTCACGGTCTCCAACTCAGCTTTTAAAAGTTCCACATTCTTTTCTAGCGTCGAAATTTTGTCCCGGCAAACGTTACCATTTTCGTGGCATCCTTCGGCTACAGGGGTCGGGGTTCCAGTATCGGGGGACACTACAATTTCTCCCGAGGCGACTGTTGGCGAAGAGTGATCATGCGATGTCAAGTCATCACTTTGAATAGCAGTGGGTTCGGAGGCCGTAGCAATATCTGGTAAATCAGACGTGGAATCAGGTTCAGTTTTCGGTTTAACTAGAGATGCAGGAGGGTCAACATGGACAACACTTTTTATTTTTTTGATTGGTTCCAACTTCCGATTTGTCTTCACATCAGCCTTTTCTTCTTTCACATCTTCACTCTTCACCGCTGGTCCAGTTTCGGGGTCTTTCGTTCTCCCAGTTGCTATTTCTTCCTCTCCTTTCCCTTTTCTACCGGGGCAAATCATTTCAGTCACTGACGTTTTTTGTGATGGTTGTGTTTTTGTACGCATGATCTGCTTTCAAAAATAAATACAAACAAACAATTCAATTACCTTTATCGTCTTATTTGTAAACTGTAATTCTTAATTTTGCAATACTGAATTCGGAAAATCTGGTACTTTCATAACATCAGCGTAACTTACTATATTCAATATTTGTGGGATACCGTTTCTTCCTGTGTCCTGGCGCACAAATTCGTTTGCTGTAAATTAAGTAGTTGTGGTTGATACAGCGATATCGAGAGAAAACGCTGAATACTTAACTGTGAAGTCGAAGTGTGAGCAAAATGATCGCTAAAATGTAGTTTTGTTGATACAACTCAAAGTGAATGATGAATGCGGTACAAAACTTGCGTTGTGGTTGGCTCTCAATGCATTTGCACCACTTCACGTTGCTGACGTTTGAGAGCGATTACATTGTATGAAGTGGTATGGTGCATTATACGACAAAAACGTTTTGATAGTGAATGGTTCAATGGATTGCATTATACCGTTGTTTGCATTATAGGTTGTATATAATGTAAAGGAAACAAGAAATCGATGCGAGCGCTGGCAGTTACAAACTGCCGTTAAGCTGATTCAAATATTGAACTGCTCGTAAAATAGCGATTATTTGACCAAAGTCAATACCGAAGTTGGAAGCAGAAGCAAAGAAACAGCAATTTAATTTTGCAATCTGCAATAATTTTTCACATTTGCGCCGCCCACTTCTTCTTCTCTGTTTCTATTGTAATATTTACTTATCATATTTACATATATTTTGACATATATATGGAGTCTTTCAGTCGTTCTTTTTAATCAAAAGCATGTGTTCCAAATTTATTGAGAAATATAGCATAAATTTGCAATTTTACGCGGTGGTTACACAAAGTGGCGATTAAAGTAATTTTATTCCGTAGTCGAAATGCCATGTTTGATGAAACGAGAGTGTAAATGATCTAATTTTACAATCAGATCAGGGGGCGAATCCATTGGGGTGTGGTAAAACTAAAATCATATTCTTCAATGCAAATCCCGTACGATCAAAAATTCTTTAACGCCAAGTTTGATTAGTATACATTATATTATAGTTTTTACCTCCAGGGTGATGAACAGCTGGTTGTACGATAGAAAACCGAAACCAAGAATGCCCAAATCATACAATGCCCTATGCAAAATGCCCTATTTCAAAATGACCTACGACATAAAATGTCCTATTCAAAAATGCCTAACATTAAAACGTTCTCCGCACACGCTTGCTCTTGCGGCCGCGTTTCTTGTGGACACGGTGACTCAAAAACTACTTCAAATTTTGGAAAGCGGTTACCATGAATCAGTAACATAGCTCGGCTAAGTTAGAAGATGGGTTTTCGGAGTCATTCCTACGGGGGGGTTGTCATAAGACCACCATGGTGAGGATAATCCATAAAAGTCTTATGAGACTTTTCCTCCCCATAGTGTTTTATGATAAGCAGAGGCGTCAAGTGATATGGTGTCGGTGATGCTTGCTGCTCGTGACAGTGGCTACGACCACGTCAACGACGGATAGCATCAGTTTCAGTCACTGCTTGTCATAAGTCAACTATGGTGAGGATAAATGAAAACACGACGACGATGGATTTCATTTTGCATTTATACGATAGCAAGAATAGAGTTGGCTCATAGGGCATTAAAAAATAGGGCATTTTATCGTAGGGCATTCTATCTTTTGGCATTTAGAAATAGGGCATTTTATTTTGTCTTCTATCGGTACACGGAACAGGTAACGCAATATTTGAATTCAGTGGAACTTGTGGAAAGTGGCAGCTTAAATATTATAAATTATAACTTAAAATAATTAACCGTCGATGCATGTATCCGTGGACGTGACCGTCGAAGGGACAATTTATTATTTAGAACATTTAGTAAAAGACAGGGTTTAAAACTAGTATCACCTGTAAATCAAACATTGCTTTAGTGTGTCAAATGTAAGTAGTCAGAGGCGGCGCAAAGCATTTCATTGTAGGAGGGAGACACTCGATTCTGCTCAGAAACCACCCGCGTCTTCGGCGCTCGCGGTTCGTTTTCAAACATCCTCTACATACATATTATTTTGCAAACAAGTACTATGAATTCATTAAGTTTGGAGTTGCATATTTCGCCTCTCAAATGACGGGACTAGCGAGAATTGCTAAATTTCGATTTTCTGCTTTTCAACTTGTCACAAAAATAAGAAACGTTCAAAGCTTTCCAGATTTAAGAAAAAAATATATAAATGAGTTTATACATTTGCTTCTTATTACATTTCTAGTCACATTCTTTAAACGTTTTTAAAATGTCATTTTCTGCAGATGTTCTCTGTAATTGCTAATTCGTGATATTTGGCTTTTGGTCATATTTTTCAATGTTTGTTAAATGACAGTAGTGTGCTACAGTTGACAAATTGATACAGCTAAAATTGATATCCTCAAAACCGAAAGGATTTTTCCCCTTGTCCTATATGTTAACTGCTATAAAGTGGTATATGTATGAAAGTTCAAAAAATTGAATTTAGATTTCCACGAAACTAACAAGACTAAATGTCGCTGAATTGGAAGTGTTTCAACGAATTATACCAGTTTAATAAAGAAATGCAAATTATTTTAGTGACACAGAAATAAGGAAAATTTTACAACTAGTACCAGGTCCCTAAGCTATGCATTTATCTAACGTAAATATTGCGATTCATGCTTTGTGGGATGGCTAAGAGTTAGACACCCCTACGTTTTGTAGTAAATATTTTTGATCCAACTAAAATACCATCGTTTATTGATATCTCTCTTCTAAAAATCTAGGGCGGACAGTCCCCCTTCTGGATTAGTTTAGGGGGGATTAATCCCTATCCCCATCTGTCCCCTGTTTGTAGTACTACATAAATAATTGATATGTCACATACATATTATGGTGCTGCTTGGTTGTTTACGAGACCATAATACGGCCAATAAACCTACATTTTGCTGGACGCTTCACTTCTAAATAATGAACACTAGTGTAAGGATTGAATACATTATACAAAATTGGATGCGGAATCTATTTTGTAAAAATTCTAAGAAGTTTGTTATCCATTTATATAGGGTAAATTTTATTTCGGTAGATCAAATAATTAATTTTCCAGGGAACACAATTATTCTTCTGAGAAATGTAGGATCCTAACTCAGATTAAATACAAAGTTCAACATAAAATCTAAAAATTCAAAACAAAGGTTGTGGATAAGCGTTTTCCTTATAACCTACCTGAATCATGTGTGCATGAAGAGTAAAACGCTTATATCAAGACACAAATTCAAATTATGTGTCAACTAAGGAACGGGAGTCCCAAATTTAGGGTTGCTTATCTTATATCGATTTAGGCACAAGCGTCAATCATATCGTTTTCATTTAGACTGTAATATTTTATGCAATAAAATGTGATAATATGTAAACATTTATGCACTAAAAATGGCCAAATATGCAAGAAAATATGAAAAAAATAAAATCGTTTTTTTACTAAAATGTAAAATATATGCTCAGAAAATCGATAAAACACCCAAATTCAATTAATGGTACTTACATAAAGTATTCGTAAAGACAAACAACGTCATATTCAAGGTTTGTTGTAATTAAGTTTTCTCTTCTAGCAGATAACGAAGGTTTCTCCATACTAAAACCTCTTTCAGCTTCCGCGAATGTCCAAGCTTAATATTTTTTAATTTTTTTGCAGATGTATTCAAACCAGTAGTTATTGTATAGTGTCCACTCAGATTTGCAGCAATTTTGCACATCGTCTCATAGTCTGAGTTATTTTGTAGAACAAAGTGTAACGTTTCATGAATCACTCTTCCGTATTTGATTGATTACAGCTGCCTCGCCTTGTATTTTGTACTACGGTATTAAGTTTATTACTTCCACTACAGTAATAGCTTGAGATTCTAGCTCAACGATTGCACCTGGTGAAAATTTACAATGACAGTATCGCGACTCCGCGGTTTTCTATTTTTGATATTTTATCATAAAAAGCCAATTTATGCAAATATGCGCTCATTCAGGCCTGAATATGCGTTTTTGCACATAAACGCTAACATATGCAAAAAAGTGCCTCTCAAGCGACTTATTTTGGTGTGATATGTATGCATACTTAAGCTTAGCTTGATCAGTGAACGCATTGAAAATATGCAAAACCATACAATTTTACAGTCTTTACAGAATAGTACCGACGGTCCACGGTAGATTCATACATATTCAGCAAATTGCAACAATACCGCCAAAGCTGATTCCCTGATAGTGTGTATAGTCTACACCAAATTTTCAAGTAGACGTGGTAACTGTATTACAAAGTTCGGTACGCTATTAATAAAAATTTGAGCAGCAGGTTCCTCAAACTTTCTCTAGGAGCCATACACAGAACCATTGGTGTTAGCCACAGTCCGGGGTTTTACTAACTCCTAGATCTACTGAGCAAGCGCTAGAGAACAACAGGTTTCTATAGAACAGGGGGTTTCCAGTTCCAATATGTGATAATTAAAACATGGAACATGTTTTAATTTTAAATATCGTTATCTTTGTGAACGATAATATCATCAGTCGTAAATATTTTTTAAGCCAGCCGTCACTGTGAGCCAAGCGGCATACTGCTCTTTTCAGAGACTCTTCTGCACAAATTTTCATTTTTTCACAAATTGCTTGAAAACATGCTGTTGAACAGCTCAGCATCACATTTCTCATAAATCTGCTACCTTATCGAAATGAGAATTTCGTAATCAAGTAAAGTAAAGAAGAGAAATTTTGTGCTGAAGTGTTTCTAAAAAGGGCAGTATGCCGCTTGGTTCAAAGTGACTGCTGGCTTAAAATTATTTACAACTGAGAGTACATCCATGCTTCGTGAAGAGCAAAACATCACAAAACTTTGTATATCACCAAAATGAAAACTATATTGAGAACAAGAGCGTTGTAAAAAGCAAGTAGTACTGGTACAAAAATGAATACAACATGCAATGACTAAATATTCGGGTTCTACTCTTTGAGTAGAACCTGTCGCAAACAACGCAGTTACAGTTCTGTCAAACAACATAAATGGGCAATTTCTCCCGTTGCCCCTCAGCTAAATGCAAGGGCAATGTGAAATTTGAATTCAACTCAAAGAGCAGTACCGTTTTTATACCTTACACGTCCTATTCCACAGTATCCACATGGGAGGCAAAATTTGACCTTTGCCACATACGGCGCAACATAGGGTCAACCTGGTAAGACCATACTTACAAGTAAATGCACTCAACGACTACACCGGGAATGAGATAAATTCGGTACTGTAGTATAGATTATGACCCGTAGAATCTAATGGTGTCTGTCCCCGTGAAAGGAATCATGGGTGTGATCCACGTGGTCATCAATTTTCGAAGGACTTTTAGGCTGATAAAATTGCTAAAATTTTTGTATAATAGCAGAGGGGGGACCCTTCTCTCAATTTCAGTTTTCTTTGTTAAATCCCATAAGGACTTCTACAGATTGAAGAAAAGTGGTATTCAAAAATTGATTACCTGATGGATCGCACCCATGACCCCATTCAATTGGGGGACCAACCTAATCACGTTCTGCTGCACATAGTCTATACCACTGTACCAAATTTAGCTCATTCCCGATATAGTCGTTGAGTGCCTTTGCTTGTTAGTATAATTATATACCTCATGTATGTGCACTTGTATACCAAGTTGGGGAGTGGTCCATCAGACTAAGTAAAACTGACCTCCAGTTTGATGCACTTTCGGTGGCTTCACATGGTCAATCAACAGATATTTCTTATCTACTGCAGGCCAGTAAACTCAGACTATAAAAGTGATGAACGCATATAATTTTTCATAGAAATTGGATTTACGTAACAATAGGAAATCTTTGTTAGCTTTCCTTTTGCATGCTGATGCAACAAGGGGTCTCGCAAAGATGAGCAAGTTTT